>JAVJIF010014480.1:0-126032 GCA_038442645.1 Agave tequilana | reverse complement strand
TTTTCTATCATATACAAGAGATTTCCCAAGTAGTTTTTCTTTGTTGCTTGTTTTCCAAAAACACCTTGATTCCACACTTGAGCTATATCTTCTATCCTAAACTATTTAGGATCTTGTTTTTGTGAAAAAAGAAAAAGGAAAGAGGTTTGTGGTTGAAATATACCACTTGTTGTAAACCCTTGATTTCTTGAGTTGCTCCCTCTTTGGTAGAGGTGGAGATTGGTATTGGGTTGTTGTTTGGATCCCTCTTCGGTAGAGGTGATTGAGTTTGGTTTAGACCTCTTCGGTAGAGGTGTTGGTTGTTGTATTGGACTACGGCCCACCCCTCGGTTGTGAGGTGGTTGTTTGAGAGAGGAGTTCGGTACTCCTAGAGTTGTAAGAAATCCTCTTTGGTAGAGGTTCCCTCGGTGGGAGTTGAGATAGTGGAAATCCTACACGGTGGTGTAGGCGGGGATGTAGAGCAAGGTGCTCGAACCTCGAAACAAATCTTGGTGTTTGCGTTTTGATCCATTGTCTCTCTAACTCTCTCTTATAATTGTGCAAAGCATCATACTCATCATCATATCATACTTGCTTGTGTTGAGCATTGATTCATTCATATCATATATTGCTTGTGTTGTGCCTTGCATTTCTTATTGTCATATCTATTATATGCTTGGCTTGATTGTGTGTATTTCATATTGCTTGGATTGCTTTGTGTGTGTGTGCCTAACTTATACTCATCCAACAAGAGTTTCACATAGCACCTCAACCCATTTCAAGGGGAATCAAGGGAGTTAGTCCAGAGCCTCGCAAGGGGAATTCGGCTACACTTGTTGTATTAGTTTTGTGCATAATTTGCATTAGCTTCCGCATTTAGCGCACTTAGTTTTGCATTAAGTTTTAGATTAGCACTAACACCTATTCACCCCCCCTCTAGTGTTTTTTCAAAGTTCGCACGCCAAAAAGTAGATGTTCCCTCAATTCTACGGGACACGTGGCAGCGTACTCATGACATGGATTCGCATCCAAGAGCCGCGTCTTCATCTCTAAAGATGCGTCCCTTCGATGGACGCACCCTTTCAACTCGGCCAAAGTCGCGTCTACCTCATGGCGTAACAGTCGGGTTGTCATCCCTAAAGCAGTATCACCCTGCGTCCACAGAACTGGCGTGTAGTCCTTACTTCTGCAATTCAGTTCAAAAGCACACTGGCACAAGCAGACGACTGCCCACCTCTGGTTTAAAGTACACCAACGACAAACTTAAAGCATCGGGGAGGTTTAGACTGTGTATCTAGACACTCCACGCGATCAGTTTTGGCGGCTTCAAAGAGTTCCACAGTACACTCACGAAGACTATAGTCCAGATAAGATCAAGCTCAGAGCATTGTCAGTCCAACCACGAGAAGGGTGAATTCAGCTAAAGTCCAAAGTATTTCGAAATCCGTCCCAGCCAACCGCGGAATATCGAAAACTTTGGAGGGGATTCTGTAGGCTGTCTAAAAATCATTAAAGACAAGTCATCAAAGGCAGAGTCTCAAACTCCAGACGCAGGGCTAGTCTCAGCCAACACTGCCGCACCAAGGCGCGAGGGTCGAAACCCGCGTCTCAGCAGCACCACAGGCGCGAGGGTCGAAACCCGCGTCTCTACCGCACCAAGGCGCGAGGATCGAAACCTGCGTCTCAGCTAGCACTGCCGCACCAAGGCGCGCGAGGTCGAAACCCGCGTCTCAGCAGCACCAAGGCGCGAGGGTCGAAACCCGCGTCTCTGCCGCACCAAGGCGCGAGGGTCGAAACCTGCGTCTCAGCTAGCACTGCAGCACCAAGGCGCGAGGGTCGAAACCCGCGTTCTCTGCCGCACCAAGGCGCGAGGGTCGAAACCTGCGTCTCAGCTAGCACTGCAGCACCAAGGCGCGAGGGTCGAAACCGCATCTCAGCAGCACCAAGGCGCGAGGGTCGAAACCCGCGTCTCTGTCGCACCAAGGCGCGAGGGTCGAAACCCGCGTCTCAGCAGCACCAAGGCGCGAGGGTCGAAACCCGTGTCTCAGTTGTAACTGTCCCGGTTATAGGGTCAATCACGGCCCACATAACGGGAAAAGTTAACCCCCATTATGGAGTGTTTTTAGGAGGCACGTACGCCCCTGAAACTCTATAAATAGCCCTGTTGTAATGGAGAAGGGGTCGGATTTAGAAGAGAAAAAGAGAAAAAGAGAGTCTAACTCCTCAGCTAACTCGCTGCATACAAGTTAGTCTTTGCCTACAATCTCTCGGTCGACAGAGCTGTGTTACTCCGTCCACCATCGAAGAGAAGGTCCCCAGAAGTTCTCGACGTTCACCGGTCAACGAAAAACAAGATTCACTTTTCACCGCCACTTGAAGAAACCAGCACTAAAAAAGGGAAGATCCAAGACTCAACATCCTCCCTCCTTATAGTCGGAGCATTAGTCCGTTGTAATCTTTCAGTTGATTCAAGGAAATTTTACGCGAACCATTCTCCGTACCAAACAGCAGTTTAATATTTGGATTACGATTTACGCGGTTCGGTTCGATTTCGTAGTTCTGTAAACCAAACCAATCAAAACCGAATGAATCAGTGTGTATCAGTGTGTGTATCACTAAGCTTTTGAAAGCTTCACGAAGCTTTCGAAGGCTTCACAGAAACTTTTAAAAGCAATTTGCTCAGCACTCCTAAAATCTGGCAGTTGCCTTTTAAAAGCTTCACGAAGCTTTCGAAAGCAGTTTGCTCAGCTTTCTGTAAACTGGTCGAAGCTTTTAAAAGTTTCGTGAAGCTTTCGAAAATTGTATGCGAACCGCAAAATTGGACCGAAACCGCATCGCAAAATTGTGTTATTTGAATTTGGTTTGGATGTGAGATCGGTTCGGTGCGGTTAGGAAATTAGTTCGGTTAGGTGCAATTTGAACCTTTTTGAGAAAAACCGTGATGCGTCGCCCGATGCTGAGCCCTAATTGGGAGCAGCCAATTCTCAAGCCTGGATGACCAATACGATCATAATTACTACGGCTACCAGGACAATGGCTGTCTTCGAGAACGAACAGGAGATTGCCGAGCCTGCCAGAATTTCCGATCAAAGCTTGCCGTTATTTCTACAAAGGGTATTGCAAGCACAGAGCAAACTGTTGGTATTTTCACGGGCTATCAGTATGTGATTGCTACGGTTCCAATGAGTTTGGCAAGGAGGAGAGCCGGATCTCGACAGGTGTAAGGACTCAGGGCACCATCCAAAAAGATTAATATTTTAAGTGGAGTAGCCAAATTCTTATAAACCCAACACCATCCCCATGTTTAGCCGATGTGGACTATTTGTTCGACCCAAATCCTAACAATCCCCCTCTCGAATAAAGAGTCCATGTAAGCTCATCTTCACACCTGAAAGACCATCTTCACACTTGTAAGATATATGCTCAATCGAGATCGAGATCCTTTTCACTGCGTTATAGCACACGCTTTACGTGAAGCAGGGCTCCGCTATCAATCTTGAGAGCTCAACTAGCTCTATAGGGACTTTATTGCGCTCTTTTTGCGCCATAGGAATTGAACAGATTTCTATCCTCCCTCAAATAAATATTTCGGGCTCCCTGCAAGCCGATCTTCTCACCCTCATCTGAGAAGATCATGTGCTCAATCAAGGTCAATCCTCTTCATTCTGCGTTGGATGACAACACGTCTTACATGAAGCACCTGGAGCACTCCTCTTCACTGCGTTGGACAACACGTCTTAAATGAAGCACCTGGAGCATGATTACCTCCCTCGAGAGCTCAACCTTATAGATCCAGCTTAACAGGGGCCCACTGCACCTTCCGCTACGCCATGGGGGGATCGAACATCACCCACACACAACTAAGTTCAGGGCATGACTCTGATACCATTTGTGAGGACTCAGGGCACCATCCAAAAGACTAGTCTTCTAGGTGGAGTAGCAAAAATACCTATAAACCCAAGATCATTCTCATGTCTAACGATGTGAGACTATTTATTTGAACCAAATCTCAACCTGGCTCTGATAGCATATTGTTAATGATCTATTACCGATCAAGAAATAGAGAAACACCGAGTTGAAGACTCGGCAGTGGAAGCATAAAAGATCTACCACTAACAAGTCACTACACAACTAAGAAGCATAAGATTAAAGTAGTTCGACAATGTGCCTACGTGTGGAGAAATTTTTATTGAAAATAGAGAAGAAAATACAAGAGTTATAAGAAAATCTCTCTCTTACAGCTCTCAATAGTGAAATCTAGAATTTCTCTTGAATTCTTAACTACTTTTGAAAGGCCATCTCAAGGGGTTATATAAACACTTAAGATGATTCTACTTCAACACGAACTCAAATCAGTACCTCCTCAGAGAAATAAGAAACCCGTATTCAAATCAAAACAGGAGACAGATCCGCATTAGGAAACTGTTAAAACTTGAATTCTTCTTCAATGAATATGAGAACAGATCCGTATTAGAAAACTGTCAGAATCTAAATTCTTCTCTAATGAATATGATGCACTCTAAATACTAACAACATCCTTGAGAAGCTTGAGATGGAGACCGCCTAGCTATTGAGATCAAGGAGAGGGATGCTCGTCTCCATCACCTCGCTTCCAATGCTGTACTATGAGAAGTACGGGAGGCACCTTCAGGCCGAGGGGTACCTGGCCGAGAGCCAGAGACACGGAAAAGCTGGGTTTAGCCTGACCAAGTTGTTCGACAGCATTTGCCTTGTTGACAGGTAAAATTCATGTTAGATGCATATTCTTTTCGCTTTCTTCATGATGATTTTGATTTTTGTGTTTCATCTGCAGGCTGCACGGGCGACATTCAGTGATATTGGCAGAAGATGCCTCGAGGTACATGGAGTACAGGAACGAGAGGAGTGACCATTGCCGCGAGTCCTCATCAGATTTATCTTACTTCTCCGCAGAGAGCATTTTCACCGAAGAAGACATTTCCAATTACTTCAAGTAATTAGAGCTTTATGATTCTATTATACATGACTACACAACGCTCATAGGCTTCTGTTCCAGTCTCTGTAATTATTTGATTCAGTCAATATGGCCCTCTTCGTGATGTGAGGATCCCTTCGCAAGAGGAGAGGTGTTTGGGTTTGTGAGCTTCATGCACATAGAGACTGTCAGCATGATTCTGATGAAGAGGAATCCTCATTACATTTGTGGCGCTCACATTTTGGTTAAGCCTTATAGGGAGAAATCAAAGAGTTTCGACAGGTTTCCTAATTCCCGTTAATTCATTCAAACCCTTTCCAACTATGCAACATAAAATTGAATTATGAAGCGTACAATTTGACGTATTCATCCAGGAACCATATGGAGAAATACAAGCCTCCTGTATATTATCCTTCTCGGTATCTTGAAATGGATCCTGAGCTTCATTCAAGTGAGTAGACTTGATTTAAATGCAACGCAATGTTTTTTCAGTATAAATGATTTTAACAGATTGTCCCAAATTTTAGTGACCGGAGAGTCAGGAAGCTCCATATTCCTGAAAAAGCAGCGGATGGGAGAGCAGGAGAAGATGCTCAAGCACTGGAGGAGGCACGAGCATCTCTCTGAGTTGAACCTGGCACAAATGCCACTCAACCAACAATCCTTCTTCAGTTACGAAGATTTCGTGCTTCCATCAGGTCTGAATCCCTCCAGTCATTTTGTTATATCATCCGTTCTATGTGATTTCAGCTCCATCTCTGTATTTTTTTTTTCCAGGTTATAATGAGAACCCCTTTGAAGATCATTTTAACTACACTCTTGATGCTATGAACAATGGCGCGATAAGTAATGACAAGGCCAGGCAAGCAAGCAACAATTACAGTGACCGCGAGCGGTAAATAGAAACAAGGGTAACTTGCTAATATCGTATTCGTAATTGTAAAAGAAACATTCATGCTAGTATGTTTCAAACCAATATATGTCGATATCAAAGCATATTTCCTTGCAGAGAGTTCAATATGCACTGAACGATATTGTCTTTCTCTGGATTATTGAACTGTTCAAATAATCACAGATGTTGAGAATCTTTTGAACTACTCAGAATATTTATCAATCTGTTCATGGAATCTTTATAAAGCAGTAAAAATATGCCTGTAAGATATTAATATTATCCTCTACATATTTTCCTATTGTATAACTTCAACTTTGCTGTGAAGTTTTTTTTTGAAAATTTGCACTGTATTTGGGATAAACTCCACTGTTAATCCTCATTGAACTTCATAAATGAGCATGAAAACAGAAATTCAGGTATATTTTAATGCCTGAATGTAAATTGTTCATTATATTTACATATCTAATAGTCCTATAGAATCAATACCATTCAGTAATTTTAATATACAAACATATTATTTCTGAAGAGAAGATTAAATTGGGCTTTCTGCGTACATATTTTGCGTTTTTCGCAGTGAAATTGATCTCCCAGAGAGCCCGTTCGCGTCCCACGAGCAGTATGCAGCATTTCTGCAGTCAAGAAGAGATGAAAGAGGCAAACAGAAGACTGACAAATGATCAATGAAAGAAAAGCATACTGATGATACAACCGTATATTTAGGAGAAAAGAAGAAAAAGGAGAATAAGAGTCTCAACTTCCAGTTACAGTGACTGGAAATGCTTTTAGAAGAGAATATTGATGCAAACTCACAGGAAATGGAAGTGTGACATTAAAGCATTGTGAGGGGAATAAAGTCTTTGCAATTAAACAAGAGACATGACTCCTTGAGCTAGAAAAAAAGATAAAAAAGAAGAAAGAACAGAAAATTGTACTATATAAAATGTTCTTTCTACTAGTGGTGGAGTTTTTAGATTGATAGTAGCTTTAACTTTCCTCTAATGATTGTGAATATATATGGTTTCTGATTATTTATAATTTTTTTCTTCTTGTTGTGACTCCTTTATTCCGTACTAATCTAATATATCTTTACCTTGTTAGAATTGTTATTGGAGGAATATTATCTTTTTTAAGAAGAGGAGGAACATTATCTTTTGAAATTGCATTCTTTTTTTTTTTTCTTTTTGATATTTGTTGCATTTTTGTTACTTTGCTGTTTGATTGGGTTGATTGAGTCCGAATTTGTTGAACTAAAAACTCGAGAAGCCCAGGGATTTGTTGCACCATTTCACATGTCACGGTTTGGGCTACTGTCTCTTTCAGAGGCGGACCAAAAGATGGGCCGGGCCGGGCTATATAGCTCGGCCCATTTTTTCAAATATTGTTCTAAATTCATTTTATTTTTGTTCTTTTTCAGATATTGTGTTAGATTCCCTTCTATTTTGGCTTTCTTTTAGCAAATTTATTACTAGTTCCACTCCTGATTTAGTAGAGAATACTGTTTTATTCTTTTGAGAAATACATATAATTCATAAGTATATGTTAAAAAAAATTGCAGCCTACCCCAAAATTTATACCTGTTTTCGTCCCTGGTCTCTTTCTTTGCCTAATTTATTAATAAAATGAGTCATGCCCTCCCTACGCCATGAGGTCATTGTCCCTCCATTTCCCATAAAATAAGAAGAAGGTAAATCTATAATTAGAAAGCATGTAAGAATTCAAAGTATTTGAAGAGAAATAGATGAGTAAAGATGAATCATCCTTGATTGTCACTCCACTTGAACAATCACACACACACTCTCTTTTCTATTTTTTTGGATCTAATCTAGAACAAAAATGCAAGAAAAAAAAAATACAATAGAAATAAACTGACTACCAAGAGCACAGAGACCACCGGTTCACGCATATTTGTCGTACGGGGCCCACAATGGGGCCAAAATTGCAGATCGGCCAGCTCAGCCCCTCAGAATGTTTCATGAGGTGGAGACTATTGATATATCTTGTGGAATCCGATTTGGATCGCGTTCTTGATCTCATGGGACCCACGCTAATCTAGAGGGGATAGAGATATCTAAATAAAATAAAAAGATACAGGAGAGAAGGAGCACCCAAAAAAAAAGGAAGACGAAGAAATTAAAGAGTCACTGCAAGCTCCAAACAATGAAAAGTTACCACCAGTAGAATTATGAGTTGGGCCAAAGCCCACCTCCTTGTTTTGGGCCAAGTTTTGGCTAATCACTGATCCAAACAAGTTACAGTGCTACATATAGTGGGCCACTAAGCTAGACCTCACTTGCAATGAATGAAAATCGCACATAGAGATTACTAGTAGTTTCATGAAGATCACATCCATCTTGATTCATATGTGCAAACTTGCAGTGTTTCATTCTCCTCTTAGAGCACTTCCATCATTGTGCCCAGGCAAATGTCACAACGGGATTTTTTGATCAAAATTAATTTGCACGGGCTCCTCGTGACTGAGCTTGTAACCGGGCGAGGTGAGACCTGCCACTGATGAGAGTGCTTTTGTAAGAATTTGTGTGAGCCCACCGCATTGCCCGCGCAAAAATAAGTGTGGTGAATGTGCCTTTATGAGTAACTCCTGTGGTAACATAATGATAAAATTTCTTCACAATGTGCAAAACATGTAGAGTTCAATATACTTGCACCAGTCTGACCTATTTCACCACACATACAAACTGGAAGAAAGGAAAGGAAATTTGAAAAAAGGGTAGAAAGAGCACACCAGTGCTCTCTATAGACTAGGGTTGCAATTAGGTTGAGCCCGGCTCGAGCATTACTGGCAGTAATCAGTAGATGCAGTTACCTGCGCGAATGATCACAAAAAAGAAAGCAAATCATCTAACCACAAATCTATGCAGAAACATGTTGCTGTATCCTTTTCAAATAAAACATGCACACACAATCAGAACCGCCAACTGTTCCTCAATAATACATTAAGGTTTAACATTTTCAACTTCACAAGTCACTTGAAGCGAGCATCGCTTAAGTAATTTACAGTTGCATTTCATGGAACTGCAGGGAAAATAAAAGAAAAAGAAAAAAAGGGCTGGATGAACAGTTGATGCATCATACAGTATGAAATATATATGCCAGACTTCTGAAACTTTGCTTCCCAGATTTACAATTGTCTGAAATATCAAAGAAATAAACCAAATGGAGCTACATCGAGCCAGCTTATTATGTGCAGTATGTCAAAACATTTGATGAAACCATGATTCCAGAGCAAAAGCCAAGCCTGAAAAACCAAATCATCATCATCATCATCATTGTACAAAAGCGAAATAGCAAATACCGATACTCAAAGCAGCTTTGATCTTAGACAGAGTAAAAGAGAGAACCTGGTGATATCAATCAATTTTCCTCCATAGTCGGAAATAATTAGTTACTGGAAGCATCTTCAAGTATATTATGTTTGTAGGCCGTTTAGACTAATAAGAAACCAACATGAACAAAGTATATCAACTTCCGCTCCTGCAGTAGATAATTTCCTATGGAATTAATCCACGCACTAAAATTATGAAGATGGGTAAACAAACCAACACAAACACAGAGTTTACGTGAAAAACCTGAAAGGAAAAACCAAGGGAGAGAGAAAGGTTTCACTATAATAATGACGATTACAACGGTGTCTCTCTGATGTGCTAGGGTTTATGGGTTCAATTGGTCGTCTCTTCACGTTGGAAGGCACATGCTATTTATACAGGTAGTCTCTCTTGGATAAGACTGCAGAGTCCAACTCTATTTAAACATTTAATTGCTTATCTCAGAGTCAGTTAAAGCCGAACATCCTGATTGAAATTGGTTGAACGAGTGTTCATCTTTATCTGGTAGTCTTCGTCTAGCTATGATAAGATCGATCTGTCCCCGAATGGTAACTGCCGAGTTTAAATAAAAATTTGATTTAGAGATAGGGATTCTTATAACTAATTCTCTCTTTGTTCTAGCTACCTGAAGTGCCTGGAGTTTGAATTGATCGAAAACTCCTGCACGGAAGTTCTGAAAGCAGCCACGTGTCATACACCTATTTGGGGCTGGATGGACGCGTGGCATGATCTCAAGAGGGTCAGAAATTGACCATTACAGATGCCCCCTATGCTTCTCTCTCTTTGGGGGAGGTCGAAACCTTCCCTAGAGAGTTATGGGTTCCCGAAAACTCTGAGAGAGGGGAGCAGACTTCCTGAGTCTGGCCTTGGATTAATTATTGTCGCTTCAGTTTTTATCCTGTAGCGGTTGCATGGCTCTACATCTTCTTGGGGATTAAAATTCTGAAAGGTTGATACTTGAGCTTCTTTTTCTTGTTTAAATAGGGTGAAACTCTTCAGGAAAAATTTGAGCTGCTTCTTGAAAATTCCTTACTTCTAAGGTTTCATATTATTCTGTGGGTGGTGATGTCTCCTTCCTTCTTCGTTCGGTGGAGGAAGGAGAGGGGGAGGATGGCAATGGTTACCGCGATCCTGATGTTCAAGAGTTCGTTTGTCAAGGAGCTTTGGTTTTTGTGATGGGCTCGTCAAGAAGCTTCAATTTTCGCAACGAGTCCCCCTGTCAGGAAGGACAAGGAATGTTCTAGTTTCTGCTTGGTTTGCACATCTGGCCTCTGATCAGATCAGGTTGGACAGGGGTTGGGGCTTGACGTCCCTTTCCTTCCTTGCAGCGATCATGGAGCAAGGATCATAAACGTACTTGGTGACGATTTTGATCCCAAGAACTGTCTGTTTGCAATCCTATTCGATGATGCTGCCTTGCCTGCTGCCACTCCTGAGTTCATCTTTGGAGTTTTGGTCTTGGCATCAGTATCCTAATCATCTTGCAGGCTTCAATCGGCAATTTGCTGTGTGATCTCCCCTGCTGGTGCCTTCCTGGGCGTTCTCGCACCTTTGCCCTTCCGGTGTGGCGTATTGTTTGTTTAGGAGCCATGTCCTGGATGCTGTTGGGACGCAGTCGAGAGCATATCTGATTTTTCTTTCAGGAAGAACACATGTAACAGATCTTATATTACTCTTATTAGATGTAACCATACTGTACGTGGATGGATGTAACAAAAAAAAACTCTGTAATAAAACTGAGAATTTTATAAGGAAGTATTGTCTGGATCTTTTCTTATTTGTTGATCGTACACGTGTATTACATGTTTTCATATTATATGTGTCACATTTCTGCATTTAGGTTTAAATAAAACTCTGCTATTTAATGTATTTTCATGTTTAGTAGCGTGCAGTGTAATTAAGGAAGAAAAGGGAGAGATTGACAGATTTATTCAATTAAATCCAAAAATTCAAAAGAAAGGGGATCGATTCAAATTCAAAGGTTCTAAAAGCAATCTTATCTGAAAACTGGATATATAAGATAAGATAATATCATCTAATTTTAAAAAAAATGGATTAGAAAAATACCCAATCGGTTTTGCTGAGGATAAAAAGATAAATCATCAAATATAGAGCAGATATTCAAAATCTAAAAAGACAGAAAGATAGAGGAAGAATTAACGGACACACGCACCCAGACCCTAGCCCTACTGCCAGGATCTTGCCGCAGAAACGTGACAAAAGTCGCATTTTCATGGCCAAGTGTTTGAATATGGGGGAGCGTTGCTCCCCCTATCTTCTTACGATATCTCCTATCTCTTTCTTCCTATAATTACATGCATACTTCAAAGGCAGAGGGCGAACACCAGCAGAGAGCTTTAATTTAGTTTAGTTTAGATTTTTCTTTTCTTTTTAATGTAAATTTTATTTTATTTTAAGTTAGAGAGAGTTACATAAGAGAAGAAGAAGAAGAATTGTAATTAGAGTGACACTGATGTAATCTTTCTTCAGAGAGTTGTATTGAAGTGGCAGCCAATGTGATTCTCAGCCTTTTCTTTAATGTACTGATCCAGTCAATTGTTATTATCTAATTTTGCTTTACATTACTTTGCATCGAATCATGGTATGTTTAATCTACAATAGAGGTAAGTCTTATTTCTTTATCTTTTTTGTATTTTTCTTTCTTAGATTATATAACATTTCCAAAACCTACACTTTCTCTTTTTATTTTTTCCTCTAAACTCTTTTTCCTTTTCTTTTTAACAACAAACCCATCTTCTTTTTTAGATTTCTTTTAACTTAGATTAGTTTTAACTATTTTTATTTTCTTTTAAAACTGAGAAGAGAACTTTTAAACTCTTTTTTTGTAAACTTAATAGAAGAACTTACACAAAGCTTTCATCGCAGTTCCTCCCTGTGGATCACGACCCGTTAGCCTTAGGCTACACGGTAGCATTGAGGACCTAGCACTGTTCTAAACTTCTATATTGTCCCGTGTATATTTGACTCGATCAGAATTTTGGCGCCGTTGTCGGGGAGGGCAATAAGTTTTCTTTTTTTTTGATTTACTCTAAACAAATTAAACTTTTTCTTTTTTCTTCTTTGTTTTGGTGTGCAGGGGCTAATTTCAAGAAAATGAAGGAAGCAGAACACATATAAGTGGCTCTGGACTCTGCTATAAAAAGCAGAGCCCAGAAGCCCTCTCCTTTGTTGGCCCAAAGGCCTATCACTCTAGTTTTGATGATGATCAACTCATGTAGTTATAATACTAATGATCTTGTGTTTATTTAGTTTCAGTTTTGTGATTAAGATCTTAGTAGGTGTGTAGCTTCAACAAAGGATTTAAAGTCAAGTTTTGGAGCTAGCACGGTTTGATTCAAGAGCTTGAGCATAAAGACCACATCAAGTACTCAAGAGGAGTCTAGCTCGTTGGATCAAGTTTGGACCAAGTCAAGAAGATTAGAAAGCTTCAAGTGAAGACTTCAAGAAGATGAAGACTTATGTCTAGGTTTGTTTTTATAAGATTTTGTTTTTTAGATAAAATGTAAAGGATAGAATAGTTGGTGGATTGCTCAAGTATATTATACACACACACACACTCTTGATTTAGATGAGTTTTCATAAAATAATTTTTATTTTGGAAAAATACAAAAGAGATTTCATTTGGAAAAAATACCGGTTTGGTTTTTGGTTTCAAAGTTATATGTTTTAACCAAAACCATTTTTAGTGCCTAATGTCAAAAACATAGATATTTCACCATGTTTGTGTAGTGGATCATATCCATGCACCATATGCTTTAAAAGTGTTTAGAATATCTTTTTTATGTATTTGGTGAAGTTTTGGAAAAATATTTTTTGGAAAAACCATTTTGGAAAAATACAGTTTTTGTTTTGAGCCAAAATTTCCAAGTTACAAAAATAGTTCAAATTATTTGTAACATGTCTTGATTTTGGTCAAGCATGTTTGTTTATCAAAGTAAAGTGTTAAAACTATTTTTGTAGATTTTTTGTGAATTTTTGGGATTTTATTTAGCCAAAAAGACCAAACTTTTTATCCCAGATTTTCTGTTCTGGCTTCAGCCGGTCGACCGACCGGTCGACCGAAGTCTAAAGTCGGTCGACCGGGCGGTCGACCGACGTGCACAGACGTGCACGCCAAGTTCTGGCTGGAGGCCGATCGACCGACCCGGTCGACCGTCCAGAGAGCTCTGCTCTCTGGAAAGGCCCCGGTCGACCGGGCGGTCGACCGGACAGAGAGCAGTGCTCTCTGTATCCAAGCCACGGTCGACCGGCCGGTCGACCGCTGCCCCAACGGTCAGAAAAATGACCGTTGGCGGTCGACCGGGCGGTCGACCGTCAGGCCACCTGGCTCCCAACGGCTAGTTTTTCTAGCCCTATAAATTTGGGGGTTTGGGTGCTGTTTTCTCTAAGATTTTAAGAAGAGTTTTGGGCTAGTTTTTCCCACTTATTTCAGGGTTATATCCACAAGTTTGAGAGCAAATATTTCCAATCAAAAGGAGAGTTTTTATCAAGAGTGTTTAAAGTGATTTTCTTTAGTTTTCCTCCACCATTTCAATCCTAGTTTTCTCACACAAACACTTGAGCTATCCATTGCTATATCTACCTATAGGGATTTGTTGTGAGAGGATTTTAGGTGATCAAGAGTTGTGATCACCAAAGTTCATCTTTGTTCTTTAAGGAGGCGGACGAGTGTGTTTGCGGTTGTTTCGAGTTCGTGTGTGGACTCGGTATTTGAGGTGCGGCCTCGGCGAGCTAGTGAGCTTGCGGTGTGTACGGGACTAGGGAGTCCTAGAGCTTGTAGGTGTTGCGGCACCAAGTGATCCGGTGGGATCGATTTTAGTGGAAATCCTTCGTAGTGTCGAAGGCGGGACGTAAAGCAAGGGTGCTCGAACCTCGAAACAAATCTCCCGTGTTTGTGATTGCTCTCTCTCTCTCTTTGTCTCTTATTTATATCTTGCATTCTCTTATTGTATTTATCTTTATATGCTTGATATACATATTATGCTTAATTGTTATATGCTTGAGGATTGTTTGCTAACACTAGTATTCAACCAAGAGAGCCAACGCGGCACCTCAACTCTTATTTAGAGGAATCTTGAGGAGTTAGTCCAGAGCCCTTCACGGGGAATTTGGCTACACTCTTGTGTTATACTTGGTGTTTAGTGTAATAAGTTTTAATTTACATTAAATAGTTTTTAATTCCGCATTTAGTGACCATAAGATTAGCCATCACCTTTTCACCCCCTAGGTGATTTACAATTGGTATCAGAGCCAAGTGCTCTTGATTTGGGTCTTACAACCTAGAGTTAAAGATCCTCATTTTTAGGCTAATCACAATATTTGTACACACACCATGGACTTCATGACACCTCCCACCTTTGACATTCTTAACATCCAAACTTGAAAGGTTAAGATGTCTTTGTACCTCAAAGGCCTAGGCATTCATGTTTATCTTGCTACAATTAAAGATTCATATGTTAATAATAGCAAGAATATTGAGGCTAATGCAAAAGCCCTACATGCTTTAAAGTCAACCCTAAATGATGAATATTTATCTAGGGTTTCTAACATTGATTCGGCTTTTGTAGCATGGAACATCATCACCTCCCTTAGCGAAAAAGATCTATATTATGCGGGGAGCGATTCGGATGTTGGAAGCGACGCCTCCAACATGTGCTATATGGTCCAAGGGGATAACCCCCTTGAGGTAACTACCGAATCCGAGGTAGATGAAGATAACATGTCATATGATGAGCTTACATCTTTTTGTCAACAATTACTTGAAAAATATGACATGCTTAAAAAGGATAATAAAAATTTGAAAAGGAATTTTGATTGCATGTTAAAAGAAAATGATTCTTTCAAAAATAAAATGGCATGCATTGAAAAAGAAAATGAAAATTTAAAAAATGAAAATATTTCCTTGATGTCTAAATTGAATGATTTATGTGAAGGAAATATGTTTTTGAAAATGAAATTATCATGGTGGAAAAACAAAAAGAAATTGCTTTGCAAGAAAATAACTCTTTAAAAGAAAAATGATTGAAAAAGAAAAGGTTAATAAAAAGAAAAAGACTATTGATCATGCTTTACATGCCACTACCACTATTGATCAAAATGAAGTTAAAATTTTGAAAAATAAAATTGATTGTTTGAACTCAAGTTTGAGCAATTGTGCATTTAACCATAAGAGATTGGAGTCTTTATTTTCAAAGAAACAAACTCCACATGTTCATGCACATCACCCTCATGCATATGCTCATTTTGCACGTCATGACCACACACACACTCATATGCATCCTAAGGTGTACACTTGTACACATTGTGGCCGCAAAGGCCATTTAGCAAAGTTTTGTTTTGATAAGTTACATTATTTAAATTTTGCTAATAAGAAAACTGTTTGGGGTCCATTAAATGCTAACCCCCGTGGACCCAAAAGAAATTGGGTACCAAAACCCCCACCTTGTGTCTTTGATGTAGGTGTGGGCTCTCACAAAACGTGAGAGGGATGGTGCCTTGGTAGTGGATGTATGGACTTGATGGACACATATTTGATGCACCGCTATCAAGGAGGTTTGGTGGGACGACCACCATGTTTTGGAGAATTAGAGCATAGTTCTTTGGTTTGGTAACTATCTCTAAACTCCTAATTTATTTACATGCTTTTTCATACATAATATTTTTAGCATGTTCTTGTTTTGTGCTTCATGTGGTAAATACTAGTTTAAATGTAGTTTTTATCAAAACTTGTATTTATACATGTACAAATAGTGAACAACAAATTGATTTATATATGTTTGCACTTCATGTTCATTTGTACTCACTTTATGCACATGTATAGGCTAGTTTTGATGATTTATCATTTATACTTGTTTTGCCTATTTTCATATTTTTACTTCATGTATATGTATTTTGTATTCAAATCTAATAAATGTACATGTATACCCGTGAGTCTCTTGCCTTCATGCAAATACCTTTAATAGACTATTTTATGTTTGGGATATGTATGTATATTGTTAGGATTGGATAAATCATACATATACCTTGAAGTTTGTTTTATATGAAAAATGAATTTTCATGTTTTGTTTGAGAAAATAATATTCATGTCTAATTTGAGCTTTATTGACTATTTTCATGAGAATGCTATTTACATGATGTTTGAACACTCACACTTTATTTGTTTATTCATGACTTTGTTTCATGATTATTTTTGAGCTTGATGGACCATGAGTGCTTGAATTTTTGTGTATTTAGTATGATTCATGAAAATATATGATTTGATTTCATGTTTTGAAGGATCTTTAACTAGTTTTTCAAAAATTATCTTTAACTAGTTAATTATTCTTCATTTGGTAGTGTTTTTCTATGCTAAACTTTTTTCAAACCCTTATTTTTGAAAACCCCTACCAACACCCGTTTATGGGAGGATGGATGAGAGATTATGCCTTGTAAGCTTCATTGAAAAATCCTTTATCTTGAGCATATGAAGGGTGGTAGGTTATGAGTTATATACTTGATTTACATTGTTATTTTCAATTGGTATCTCAATTGATATTTTTTATATATACTCATATTTTGTTTCCTATATATGTATGCTTCATAATTCAAATAGTATCAATTTCGATTGGTTTTTTTCCATTTCATACATATATATGATTTGTTTTGTGCTTGAGTTAAAATTGATTCACATATTTATAGCACAAAATTTGTTTATGCTAAGCTTAATTCAAATCTTGTTTTTCAATTAATTTATCAATTGATATTATTAAATAAGCTTATGCATTGTGTTTTAAAATTGGTATCAAAATTAAAATTTTGTAATGTTTATTTACAATAATGATTATTTACAATTTGGTACCTTAAAAATTGATTGTTTTACAAGAGCTCTGATACCTTTAAAATTTTGTTATATGATATCTTAAAATTTGGTTTACTAAGATATCTCAAATTTGTTTTATTAAGAAAAATTCAAAATTGTGTTTGAATAAGAAAAGTTACAAAATGTTTTGATTTGGATTGCCTATATACAAGGAGAGCTTAACATCTCTTCCACATATAAATTCATGATGAGTGTATCTTATATTGAGGAGCTTGACAACTCATCTTTATGTGGTACACGTGTGTAGGGGGAGCTACACATCTCCTCTTATGCATTGCATATTATGCGTTATGTGAATTAGGGCTTGTCATCCCTCTTTCATGTAATGTATATGTACAGGGAAGTTAACTTAGCGTCTTCCTCTTCATGAATGTATATCGCATATAACTTTTGTTGATTGATTTGTTTTCACCCTTTATTGATCTCTTTGTTTATGAAAAAAGGGGGAGAAAAATTTATTTTTACTTTAACCCCTTTGTTGATGATTGACAAAAAGGGGGAGAAGTATTTGAGATGTATATGCATGTTTTCCTTGCTTTATTATTAAAGGGGGAGAAGTATTTATGTTTATGCATATATGTTTTGTTTTGCAAATAGGAGAAAAAGAGTTTGATTTGTTTTATGCTTGTTAGCATGTTTATCTCCATATATTTGCATACATGTTTATGAGCATTCATTGCATATCTATTTGTTTATTTGCTATGCATGAGTTAAGGGGGAGCTTCTTGTAAGCTTTACTTTAATCCATGCATATATAACTTCATGAGTTTTGTCATCATCAAAAAGGAGGAGATTGTTGGCCCAAAGGCCTATCACTCTAGTTTTGATGATGATCAACTCATGTATTATAGTACTAATGATTTTGTGTTTATTTAGTTTCAGTTTTGTGATCAAGATCTTAGTAGGTGTGTAGCTTCAACAATGATTTAAAGTCAAGTTTTGGAGCTAGCACGGTTTGATTCAAGAGCTTGAGCATAAAGACCACATCAAGTACTCAAGAGGAGTCTAGCTCGTTGGATCAAGTTTGAACCAAGTCAAGAAGATGAGAAGGCTTCAAGTGAAGACTTCAAGAAGATGAAGACTTGTGTCTAGGTTTGTTTTTATAAGATTTTGTTTTTTAGATAAAATGTAAAGGATAGAATAGTTGGTGGATTGCTCAAGTATATTATACACACACACTCTTGATTTAGATGAGTTTTCATAAAAGAATTTTTATTTTGGAAAAATACAAAAGAGATTTCATTTTGAAAAAAATACCGGTTTGGTTTTTGGTATTCAAAGTTATATGTTTTAACCAAAATCATGTGTAGTGCCTAATGTCAAAAACATAGATATTTCACCATGTTTGTGTAGTGGATCATATCCATGCACCATATGCTTTAAAAGTGTTTAGAATATCTTGTTTTTGTATTTGGTGAAGTTTTGGAAAAACAATTTTTTGGAAAAACCATTTTGGAAAAATACAGTTTTTGTTTTGAGCCAAAATTTTCAAGTTACAAAAATAGTTCAAATTATTTGTAACATGTCTTGATTTTGGTCAAGCATGTTTGTTTATCAAAGTAAAGTGTTAAAACTATTTTTGTAGATTTTTTGTGAATTTTTGGGATTTTATTTTAGCCAAAATGACCAAACTTTTTGTCCCAGATTTTCTGTTCTGGCTTCAGCCGGTCGACCGACCGGTCAATGAAGTCTGAAGTCGGTCGATCGGGCGGTCGACCAACGTGCACAGACGTGCACACCAAGTTCTGGCTGGAGGCCGGTCGATCGACCCGGTCGACCGTCCAGAGAGCTCTGCTCTCTGGAAAGGCCTCGGTCGACCGGGCGGTCAACCGGACAGAGAGCAGTGCTCTCTGTATCCAAGCCACGGTCGACCGCCGGTCGACCGCTGCCCCAACAGTCAGAAAAATGACCGTTGGAGGTCGACCGGGCGGTCGACCGTCAGGCCACCTGGCTCCCAACGACTAGTTTTTCTAGCCCTATAAATTTGGGGGTTTGGGTGTTGTTTTCTCTAATATTTTAAGAAGAGTTTTGGGCTAGTTTTTCTCACTTATTTCAGTGGTTATATCCACAAGTTTGAGAGCAAATATTTTCAATCAAAAGGAGAGTTTTTATCAAGAGTGTTTAAAGTGATTTTCTTGAGTTTTCCTCCACCATTTCAATCCTAGTTTTCTCACACAACACTTGAGCTATCCATTGCTATATCTACCTATAGAGATTTATTGTGAGAGGATTTTTGGTGATCAAGAGTTGTGATCACAAAGTTCATCTTTGTTCTTTGAGGAGGCGGACGAGTGCGTTCGCAGTTGTTTCGAGTTCGTGTGTGGACTCGGTGTTTGAGGTGCGGCCTCGGCGAGCTAGTGAGCTTGCGGTGTGTACGGGACTAGGGAGTCCTAGAGCCTGTAGGTGTTGCGGCACCAAGTGATCCGGTGGGATCGATTTTAGTGGAAATCCTTCGTAGTGTCTGATTGAGATTTTAGAATTTGTAAATAAGAAGAATGAGTTGTAGAGTTCTTAGTCTCAATGCTATCCGCTGTAGAAAGGGCCAAAGCGGGTCGTGATCCTCAGGGAAGGATGCGATGCAAGCTTTTCGGCCGATTCCTCTGTATGCTTTGAATAAACAAAGAAGGGACTAGATTTGAAGTGTATATGAATAAAGAAGTATGGTTTTACTGATCTACTACCACAACCCACCATGCAAGTCTTGGATGTTGAATTTCATCTTGAGATAAATGTGATTTACCCTAGATTATTAAGAGTGATTCAAGCAAGAAAATATGATACTAGAATCTAACTAAGTTGCATTATCAAAACTAAACAATGTTTCATCCTAACATCTAAGTACAGCTTAAGAAAAGACTAATCTTAAATTTAGGCTGTCCTAGTTCTTAAGTATGAAGGCATGAGGAGTTATTTAAATGTGCAACCTAGATTAAGAAATCTAATCATCAGTTTAATCTTCAAGAAAAACAATCTTTAGACCTAGGGTTTCTAAAAACTGGTCATCAATCGATTCAAATCCTAACTTGCCCTAGGGTTGCTTAAGAGATCAGCAAACCACACAAAGAATTAGTTAGACATCATTTTTTTAATATTGTTTTTTTATCTTCTTTTTTTTAATTAGAAGAAAAGAAGAAGAAACAAAACAAGAGATCACAGATGAAACCGAAGCAATTAATCGCAGAGAAAAGAAATAGAAATTGACAAGAATTAAATATGCAAAAAAAGTAACCTTTATTCGAAAGTATGTTTCCAAATACAAGCTCCTTCTTCTCCACAAAGCCTTTAAAACGAAATTATAATGTGCAGAAATTTAAGAAAAAGCTAAAGAAAAACCCTAATCTTCTCTGGATGCCCTCCCTGTTGCGTCTGCAGGGGTATTTATAGGTGCAGAAGGTGATAGAGTCCCGGATAAACTCCTCCACAAATCTGTTCCCTGGACTCATCTTGTTTGCCGCGGAAACGCGGCTTGGGCCGCGTTTCCGCGGCCATACAGTGGCAGATGGCCACGCGCTTTGGCGCGTGGCTTCTCCTGGTCCGTCCATATGGGTGTATGCTTCTGGAAGCTGGATCCTGGCTCTTCATTTTAGATTTTCGAGATAACTTAGAAATCAAGTTACCCTAAATCCAAATCCCTTCAAAAACGAATCTCATCCTTGCACTCTTATTTATCCTCATCCACCAAGCATTTAGGGAAGAATAGAATTCTATCCTTTCCCTCTTTGTAGTATTTGCAATTTTTACAATTTGTATTTGCACTTTTGACTTTTTGTAATTGCACTTTTGAACTTGGGCTTGGACTTGGGCTTGGATATGGGCTTTTGGGCTTCATTAAGCTTTTATTCTTTATTTAATTAAATACTCAAGGCCTGCACACATTAAATACAAAATATTAGTAAATGTGTAGAATTATATGAATAAATATGAAAATGTGATGGTAAATACGATGACAATTATGCATTTTTCACTACCAATCACACCCCCACACTTATCTTTTTGCTCGTCTTCGAGTAAAAATCAAAAAGAAAAAGAAAAAACTAAACTAGCTAACTCACTTTCGTAGGAATCACGGTTGCATTTAGCACGTGCAACAAGCCGTTAAACCCCTAGGTTACCCTAGAGGACGAGTGTTGTCTCGTGAGGGTTTTCAGCGGATTACACCCACAAAATCCATAAAAGGAAAATATTTGAAATACGTTTGAAGAGACTAAGTAATCTATAAGTTTTTAGGATCCTCATTTTTATTCATTCTTAAACTTAGTCATTATATAGTAAATTGTTTTCCTTTTTAGGTAAGGGTCAAAATTGAATGTTTGTATAATCTTTTTCGTTACCCTAAGTCATATGCATCCTTGTGAATTTTTACTAGGAATTCCTTAACTTGGACTCTCATGCCTCTTTATTATTATTATATATATATTTTTTTAATATGTATAACTCATCTAATTTTCTTTCGTGTAAGCATAAAGGCTTCTTGAGGCCCTCATACCTAACTAATTGACTATTAGATGTGTTAGTACATATAAAAGTAATTTTTTTTTAGTTTCCTTAGGCTTTCTAATCCACCCATGTAGCGAACTTAAAGTCGGTGGCTCCTAAACCGGTCGGCTTTAGGGCACCAGGTGAGAAAACACCCCACGGACTTAAGGATTCGAGTGAACTAGGCCACAAAACTAAGGACTTTATTTTATTTAGAACTCACCTTTAGGCGTGAATACTTATGCTTCTTGAGGCACATGTATCCAGCTTAATTGGTGATTTTTTATTTTTTTATTTTTATGAGGCACAAGGGTCTTTGTCTTAGAATCCTAGATATGCATTAGGTATGCACATTTCATTAAGGTAAAAATTAAGACTAACTACTTATTCAATTTCTCCTCCTATACCTAAAAATTCAACAATTTATTTATTTTGACCAAGTTTTTAGAAATCCTAATCATGATTTTCCTAATTCTTAAGACTAACTTAGATTTCTTTAAAAAGATAAGTCAAAATATTGTCCTTTTTATAAAATATTTTTTTATTTTTTATTTATTTTATTATTTATTTATTTATTTATTTATATATATATTTTTTTATTTTTTTGGCAAAATAATGTTAAAAATATAAATTTTTTTTTATTAGTATATGTTAGTAAACCCCCCCCACACTTGTCTCATGCATTGTCCTCAATGTATGAAATGAATGCATATATGCATGAAATAAAGTATAAAGAGAGGCAAAGAATAATAGTATACCATTGTATGTACAACACATGTATCACTCTCACCTAGAGCTGCTTAGGATTCATCCCTCTAGCTCGTTTCCCATCATTCCAATGGGTTCTCTTTATAAGGCACAATGGGGAGACCAACATTTTTGTTTTAACTCTCTTTCTCCCCAGTTTCATCTTCTTTAGGCTCTTCCTCATCATATGTCCACATCCATTATTCAAAAATTCATCACGCCTTTCAGTTGGAACTTCTTTACTATGAATGCCGAGAAATTCTAACTCAGTTCCGTACATCTCCTCAAAACTTAAATCAACACTTTTCCCTGGAAGTGAATAATTAACCAACATCTCCTTAATCGATGTATCTAAACACAGGAGTTCTTTTTCAAAGAGGCTTTTGAAAGTTAAGTCAATCGGAGGTTCTTGAACTATATTTTCATGCGATATTTCAGTGCTAGGCTCATTGAAGATACTCAGATCAAATCTTCATTTTTTAAAGGGAACTCTAAAATTATAATCCCCAACATGTGTCGTCTTATTACTAAAATCGCATTTATCCTCAAATAACTTGTTAAGAAATAGAGACTCATTTTCACTTTCTTTTTCACAAATGTTCTCAATGAAGTTTACCTCAAATGTTTGGTCTTTTATCTTACGAGATTGGTTTTCCAGGTTGAAGACATTGACCTCTTTAGTCATGTTTCCAAAGGTCAACCTCATGGATCCATTCCTACAATTTATGATCGCATTTGCAGTTGCAAGGAACGGACGCCCTAAGATAACGGGAGTTTGAGACCGAAGAGTGGATACAGGTTCGGTCTCCAGAACAATAAAATCTACTGGGTAGATAAACTCCCCAACTCGGATGAGCACATCGGTAATTTCTCCTTTGGGAATTTTTACGGATCGGTCAGCTAATTGGATTGTAACCTTAGTCGGACTAAGCTCGCCCAACCCAAGTTGTTGGTAGACTGAGAAGGGGAGTAAGTTGATACTTGCTCCCAAATCAAGAAGTGCATGCTTAATTGCAGTTTGACCTATTGTGCAAGAGATGGTGGGGCAATCAGGGTCCTTATACTTGACAGGGATCTGGTTGGACAATAGCTCACTAATGTTAGTGGCTAGAAAAACCTTCTTGGGCACATTAGTCTTTCTCTTCTTTGTGCACATGTCCTTAAGAAACTTAGCATAACTAGGGACTTGTTGGATTGCATCAAGAAGAGGTATATTGATCTTGACTTGATTAAAAATCTCGCGTACCTTATCCATTTGTGCACATTGCTTATCTTTAAGCCTATTTGGGTAGGGTGCGATGGGCTTGTGCATATCTTCGGCTGACTTGTCTTTTTTAGTGTTGTTGGTATCAAGTTGAGATGGAGTGGGATCAGGCAAGCTGAATGCTTGTTTAGAACTTGATGGTGTTGATACTTGGTTATCAACTTGTTTTCCCGACTGCAATGTATGAATCGCATTGCACTGACTCATATGATTCTCTTGAGCCAAGTGAGCTTGACTAGAGTTCCTAGGGTTTGGGAATGGTTGACTAGGTAGAGTACCCTTTTGCCTTTCTTGCTGATTCATTTGCATCTCTATCCTAGTCAAGACTTGAGCCAGCGTGTCGTTGCTTTTAACCAGAGTGTCCACCTTTCTTTCCATATTGGAGAGCCTTGTTTCCATTTGTGAATATTGGAAAGAGGGTGGAGGATTTTGATAGGGCGGATTTTGGAAATTGTTGGAGAATTTGGGCCTAGTTTGATCATTGTTGCTTGGGCCCCATGAAAAATTGGGATGGTTTCTCCAACCGGGATTGTAGGTGGGCGAATATGGATTGTTGGCTGGTGTATTGTTGGCGGGCCTTGTGAAGGCCGCACTCATATGTTCGGACAAGCTTTGATGCGCAATAAAGACGGGACATTCCTCGAACACATGGTTCACATCTTGACAATAAGTACAGCCCACCGAAGATGTTGGGCTGACTTGGTTCACAGAGACTGGTTCTTTAGTTTCAAGAGCCTCTAGTCTTCGCATTACAGCAGCTAACTTAGCATCAGTTGCTATGTTGGACTCAATGGAATGGATACCTCCTTTAGAAGAAGTAGGGTCATTAGTCCTAAATTTTTCCGGAGTTGGTTCCCATTGGATGGTATTATCAGCTAATTCTTCATATAATAACCATCCTTCATTTTCGTTCTTTTTCAGAAATCCTCCTTGGCACATGGATTCTAACAGCGTTTTAGTTTGATATTCTAATCCATCATATAGAACTTGGCAAAGTCGCCATTTCTCTATCCCATGGTGAGGGCATTGGGCAAGGAGGTCCTTAAAACGTTCGAATATTTCCAAAAAGGTTCATTGGCTGTTTGCTTAAACTGTAAGATGTTCTTCCTAATCACTGCAGTCTTGTTGACGGGATAAAATTTCTTTAAGAAGGCCTTAACGAAATTATCCCACGAAGATATTGAACCGGCCTCTAGACTGTAGAGCCATTTCTTTGCTAAATCTTTCAAAGCAAAGGGGACAAACCTTAGTTTGATGACATCTTCTCCTAACTTAGGTATCTTCATCATGAGACATACTTCCTCAAATTCCCTTATGAAGAAGTATGCATCCTCGGATTCGAGTCCATGAAATTTGGGAAGGGTGTTGATGTATTGTGGCTTAAGCTCAAATTGGTCAACACCTTCATCAGTAAGCTTGATGCAAGAAGGAAGAGAGGTTCTAATAGGATAGAACCTATCTTGGAGTGACGGCAGTTGTGCCATGTGTGAGTCGGGCTTTTGCTCGGGTGGTGAACTAGTCCTAGTTAACCTGGATGTAAGTGGGTCTCTCGACAAGCGGGCATGCACAATTAGCAAACAAGTTCACCCAATCAACCAAAAAGAAAAAACAAACAAAAATCCTATTCTTGGGTTATCCTTGACCTAGACGACTCCTAACTTTAGACTGTCTTTAGGAGGTCTATTGTCGACGTTAACCACAAGCTAATCGGCCAGGTAGGTGGCAAGACCGGTGGGAGGTTTTCCGTCAGAGACGTTCCTTAATTAAATAACCACCGTTCTTCGGGCTTTCGGCCCTCAATCCCCTGCCTAGACACCGATTTGACAAGAGTTAATTTCGAACAATTTTCCTCCTTAGGTCAATCTCCTATTGAGTCCGAGTTAACCTAGGGCCAACGTCTAGTCAAATTTTACTTAAGGTTAGGGTTGTGAGTGTGACGGATATGATTTGTAGGCCAAGGAAGGGTGATGAAATCCCCACCTTATCTTGTTTATGGGTTATGCCCTTAAGATATTTTTGTGTACGTGTAAAGCAGTAGAAAAGTAATCACTCAAAAAGCAGTAAACAGCCAAGAGTGTTTCCTAATCTATATGCAATGCAGACGTACCTTATCGCCAGCACTCTTCAACAGAATTAAAAAATTAAATAGACACGTGCCCTAAATGCAAGAGTCTAATTTTTTTTTATTATCAACAAATGGGTTAATGTTATTAATTAGCAGTTGCAGAATGATCACAGAGAAACTTTATCACAGCAGTAAGCAGTATTTACAATTCTGAGCAACCTGCAGAAAAATGAATTAGTAGTGAACTACTAGTGCCGCGTTTCTGCGGCTTTTGTCGCGTTTGCGCGGCACAGAAGTAGGCTCTGTTGCTCTGCCTTCGAGGGTAGAGGCACAGAGTTGCTATGTGTCATCGCTGCTGCTTTGTTTTCCTGTTCTCTGAATCTTCAAACAGAAAGAATAAAAAATAATTAGTTTGAGAAAATCGTGCCGTTTCTTCCCCAGCAACGGCGCCAAAATTTTGATTGAGATTTTAGAATTTGTAAATAAGAAGAATGAGTTGTAGAGTTCTTAGTCTCAATGCTATCCGCTGTAGCAAGGGCCAAAGCGGGTCGTGATCCTCAGGGAAGGATGCGATGCAAGCTTTTCGGCCAATTCCTCTGTATGCTTTGAATAAAACAAAGAAGGGATTAGATTTGAAGTGTATATGAATAAAGAAGTATGGTTTTACTGATCTACTACCACAACCCACCATGCAAGTCTTGGATGTTGAATTTCATCTTGAGATAAATGTGATTTACCCTAGATTATTAAGAGTGATTCAAGCAAGAAAATATGATACTAGAATCTAATTAAGTTGCATTATCAAAAACTAAACAATGTTTCATCCTAACATCTAAGTACAGCTTAAGAAAAGACTAATCTTAAATTTAGGCTGTCCTAGTTCTTAAGTATGAAGGCATGAGGAGTTATTTAAATGTGCAACCTAGATTAAGAAATCTAATCATCAGTTTAATCTTCAAGAAAAACAATCTTTAGACCTAGGGTTTCTAAAAACTGGTCATCAATCGATTCAAATCCTAACTTGCCCTAGGGTTGCTTAAGAGATTAGCAAACCACACAAAGAATTAGTTAGACATCATTTTTTTATATTGTTTTTTTTATCTTCTTTTTTTAATTAGAAGAAAAGAAGAAGAAACAAAACAAGAGATCACAGATGAAAATCGAAGCAATTAATCGCAGAGAAAAGAAATAGAAATTGACAAGAATTAAATATGCAAAAGAAAGTAACCTTTATTCGAAAGTATGTCTCCAAATACAAGCTCCTTCTTCTCCACAAAGCCTTTAAAACGAAATTATAATGTGCAGAAATTTAAGAAAAAGCTAAAGAAAAACCCTAATCTTCTCTGGATGCCCTCCCTGTTGCGTCTGCAGGGGTATTTATAGGTGCAGAAGGTGATAGAGTCCCGGATAAACTCCTCCACAAAATCTGTTCCCTGGACTCATCTTGTTTGCCGCGGAAACACAGCTTGGGCCGCGTTTCCGCGGCCATACAGTGGCAGATGGCCACGCGCTTTGGCGCGTGGCTTCTCCTGGTCCGTCCATATGGGTGTATGCTTCTGGAAGCTGGATCCTGGCTCTTCATTTTGGATTTTTGAGATAACTTAGAAATCAAGTTACCCTAAATCCAAATCCCTTCAAAAATGAATCTCATCCTTGCACTCTTATTTATCCTCATCCACCAAGCATTTAGGGTAGAATAGAATTCTATCCTTTCCCTCTTTGTAGTATTTGCAATTTTTACAATTTGTATTTGCACTTTTGACTTTTTGTAATTGCACTTTTGAACTTGGGCTTGGACTTGGGCTTGGATATGGGCTTTTGGGCTTCATTAAGCTTTTATTCTTTATTTAATTAAACACTCAAGGCCTGCACACATTAAATAACAAAATATTAGTAAATGTGCAAAATTATATGAATAAATATGAAAATGTGATGGTAAATATGATGACAATTATGCATTTTTCACTACCAATCAGTGTCGAAGGCGGGGACGTAGAGCAAGGGTGCTCGAACCTCGAAACAAATCTCCCGTGTTTGCGATTGCTCTCTCTCTCTCTCACTCTCTCTCTCTCTCTCTTTGTCTCTTGTTTATATCTTGCATGCTCTTATTGTATTTATCTTTATATGCTTAATATACATATTGTGCTTAATTGTTATATGCTTGGGGATTGTTTGCTAACACTAGTATTCAACCAAGAGAGCCAACGCAACACCTCAACTCTTATTTAGAGGAATCTTGAGGAGTTAGTCCAGAGCCCTTCACGGGGAATTCGGCTACACTCTTGTGTTATACTTGGTGTTTAGTGTAATAAGTTTTAATTTGCATTAAATAGTTTTTAATTCCGCATTTAGTGACCATAAGATTAGCCATCACCTTTTCACCCCCCTCTAGGTGATTTACATCCTTTGCTGCGGAAACACCACATTTGCGCGGTAGATAGAGTTAATTACTGACTCTTTTGGTTGCAGGGTGCTTGAATTAAAATTTTTAGTCTTCTACAGTAATTAGTTTTCTTATTTAACCTACTCTGCACATGTTTCTAACCTCAACAGCAGCTTGATTGTTCTTAAATGCTAAAAAATGTTTAGACATTGCATTTTAGGCTTTTGTCTATTTCGTTACATTTATATTATTGTTGAAGAGTGCTGGAGAAAAATGTACGTCTGCATTGCATATAGCTTAGGAAACACACTTGTATGTTATATTGCTTGAGTGTTATTTTTTCTATATATTTGCACACGAGCACTAAAACGATCTAAGGGCTTGTCCTATAAACAAGATAAGGTGGGGAAGTCATTACCCTCTCTTAGCCCACAAACAATCTCCTCACTCGCTAACTCAATCCTAACTTAAAATTGAGTAGACGTTGACCTTAGGAACATTTTGGGCTCAAATAGGGATTGACCTAAGGGAAAAGTTGTTAGAAGTTAACTCTTACCAAATTGGTGTCAAAGGTTGGAGATTGAGGGGCAAAACCCCGAAGGCTGATGGTTTGACATAATTAGGCCCGTTGCTTAGGCACAAATACCTCCCACTAGTCTTGCCCCTACCTGATCGATTAACTTGTGATCAGGTTCTGTAATATACCTCTTGTGGATAATTGATCAGTAAAAAGCAAGCACAAAATAAGTAAAGGAATGTGGGTGGTCGATGTTACTGCTTTTGCGATTCTTCCGTACTAGCAAAGTGGCTATACGGGCTGTATCCACAAGGAAGGAGAGCGATGAAACCTTGATGCGGCTTCTTTGTTTAAGAAAAGAGAAAGTTCTTTATTTCAAATAAAGAATTTGAAAATGAAAAACAAGTTGGTTTCAAGAATTGTTTTGAATGGTTTGGTGGCTTGTAAAAATGATTTTTTTCTTTAATGGTAAAAGCGCATGGCTACTTCTACTAAGTGCTCCCACTAATCCTTAACTTCTTGAAGATGTAGCCTCACGATGGATCATAGGCAAGCATAACCTTTATGAATAGGAACTATTCACGTTAGAAACCGAATGAAAGTCCTTCCTTTAACTTAACTTACTTGACAAAACTTGAACATTCCCTTATCAAGATCCAATTGAAGGTGAGAATAAGGGGAGACACAAGTGCACTAATGGTATCGGCAAAGTTAATAGGAATATCTCTACTTATAAAGACAAGCAAAGTTTACAATCTATAGATCATCAAAAACCCGTTAAGTATGAAATATAAGAGAGCTAATACTTGTAGGTAAGTTAGAGTTAGAACCCTCATCTTAAGATGTCATAGCTCTCGTTTGCACAAGGCTTGTTTGACACAATTGACTCATTTGAGTTATCAATTAAGTTGTTAAAGATTAGTGGGTTAGCAGTTAGTTAGCCATGCAATGAAAGAGTTAGTTAGACATGGTAGTAAAAGAAACAACAAGAGAGAAGAGGTAAAGAGAAAGGGAGTTACACTAAAACAAAGAGGTTGAAGCAAATGAAAACAAGTAAATGGAAAGAAGAAAGAGAAGTAATTACTTGTATAAGCTTGTCACCCTTTAAATACAACTTTACATACTCTCTCTTTCACTCCAATGGCTAAACTAAACTAGAAGAAAAAGAAAACATAACAACTGCAACTCTATAACACAAAGATCCTAAACTCTTTGGATATCCCCTCTGTTGAACCCCAAGGGGGTATTTATAGGCACCATGGGAAAGGGGCCAGGGGGACAACCCCTAGCCTAAAGCACGGGCGCGGTCGCGCCCGTACGACCGCGGAAGGGCCGCCAGGGCAGGGCGGCGCACGCCTGGTCGCCTGCTACACTGCGTCGCGTCAGTCCCCTATTGGATGGGTCTCCTAGATTTCTGATTTGATGCCCTGGTCTGACAGAATCACCTATTTAAAGTCAATGGCTACTTTGTAGGCCTTTAATCACCCATTAAATGGTGATTTAGGGTCTTTTTCTTCATTGCACACCGTGGACCTAGGATCAAACAAACAAAGTTTTATTAGCAGAATTTTATACAAAATAAATATGCAGATGTGATAAAAATTATGCAATATTAGAGACTAATCACACCCCCACACTTATCTTTTTGCTCGTCCCGAGTAAAACAAAAACAAGAGAATTATTACACCTCTTTCGCAGGTGACGCGATTGCACTGAGCATGTGCAACAAGCCTTTAAACCTCTAGGTTTTTCCTAGAGAAGAAGTATTATCTCTTGAGGGTTTTCAGTAGATTGCACCCATAAAATCCAATAAATGAAAAATGTTAGTTGTTAGCAAACCTCTTTCAAGAAAAAGAACTTTCAATTATCTAAGTAAAAATGACTGAATGATGTAAGGATTAGGTTTAAACCTCATAAGTCCTCCTATACTTTGGCCTTCATAAAAGAATAAATTATGGCTTTTCTTTGAATTTAGAAAAGATCTTATATTTCTAACTCATTCTGTTTATTTTTCTTTAGATAGATATACATAATGTGTAAGTGTGATGTGCTTGAGATTTTTCAACTCAACTTTGAATGTAATTTAGTTTTATTAATGTTTATCTATATGTTTATTCTTGATTTCATTAGGCTTTCTACTTTACTCATGTAACACATATTAAATCGATGACTCTCAAACCAGATGGTTTTAGGACACCAGGTGAAAAAACACCCTTCAGGTCAAATATGTAAGTATAGTAGGCCACGAAATCAAGATTTACTTATATATTATATATATATATATATTGGCGTGAGTAATCATGCTTCTTGAGGTACAATTATCCAGCTTTTTTTTTTCAGAGTTGTGTCTCTAAATCCCAAGCATGTGTGTGGTTTATGCATATTCTACTAAGGCTAAATAAAAGATATGAGTTATTTTTCTTTTTCCTCCCAACTCTTAGTCAAACCAATGTTTCTGTTTTATTTAGGCTAAAATAAAGATTCCTTAATAAGGTTCCCTTAATTCTTTCAACCTTTTGGTATTTTTATAAAGCGTATAAAAATTCTTTTTTTCGTTAAAGAGTTTTTTTTATATAAATACAAAGAAAAGAAAGAATGTTAGCACCCCCTCTCCCCCACACCTATCTAATGCATTGTCCTCAATGCTTAGTCATGTAAATGCAAATGCAATAAATAGGGGGAAGAAAAGATATCACCGTCTCCGTCGACTCGGGCCGGCCAAGTGCGAATAGGCTAAGGGAGAGGGAGAAGAAGACATTTTCAAAAAGGGTATTTACAAGTATATAAGGGGTGAGCATATAAACAATAAGTATATGTTTTTTTTTTAAATTTTATATTTAATAATTTATTTTTGGTGGTGTGTGGATGGCTATGGTCAAGTTTATGACAGAGGGAAAAAACTTAGCATTGTTTCAGCCTGGGACGCAGGCTCAGTGGTCAAAAATGGCTTCAGTCTTTACCCATTCACTTTGAATTTCGTGTTACTCTTAGGATCGACAATAACTACAGCACCGTGTGGGAAGACAGTGTGCACAATGAAAGGTTCAAATCAACGAGTTTTCAACTTCCCCGCGAAAATATGAAGCCTCGAGTTGTACAGCAGAACCTTGTCTCCCAAGGCAAAGTTTTTTCGGTTGATAATCTGGTCATAAAAAATTTTAGTTCTGCTCTTTGTAATCCGTGCGTTCTCATAAGCCTCGTTCCGTATCTCCTCCAACTCTGAGATCTGTAGTCTCCTTAGTTCACCAGCTTTGGTCAGATCGAAATTGAGTTGCTTAATCGCTCATAGGGCTCGGTGTTCTAACTCGACTGGCAGGTGACAGGCTTTTTCAAATATGATTCTATAAGGAGACATCCCAAGGACCATCTTAAAAGCGGTTCGGTAAGCCCATAATGCATCGTTTAGCTTGACCGACCATTCCTTTCGGTTTTGTCCAACAGTCTTTTCCAAAATGAGCTTGATGTCGATTGGTCACTTCAACTTGCCCATTTGTTTGGAGATGATACAGAGTGGATAACTTGTGAGTGATGGTATATTTTTGCATCAGAGTTTCAAAAATTCTATTGCAGAAATGTGACCCATTATCACTAATTATCGCTTTGGGGGTGCCAAACCGGGAGAAGATATTTTCCTTGAGAAATTTGACAACCACTTTATTGTCATTAGTTTTTGTAGGCACAGCTTCTACCCATTTAGAGAGACATAATCTACAGCAACCAAGATGAACTGGTTGCCGAATGAATTTGGGAATGGTCCCATGAAATCGATACCCCAAACATCAAAAATTTCGACTTCAAGAATCGGGTTCAGGGGCATCATGTCTCTTCTCGAAATTTTCCCAATTTTCTGACAATTTGCATATGACTTGCAAAAGTGAAATAGTCTTTGAACAAAATGGGTCAGTAAAACCCACTTTGTAAAACTTTCTCTGCAGTTTTGTGGGGACCGAAGTGTCCGCCGCATACAAGTTCATGGAAAAAGCTAAACACACTCCTCTGTTCTTCCTCCGGTATGCATCGTCGAATAATCTGATCTGGACAATACTTAAAAAGGTACGACTCTTCCCAAAAGAAGTACCGCACTTGGGCAAAGAAACGACACTGGTCTTACTTTGTCCATTCAGCGGGTATTTGCCCAGTGGCCAGATAATTGACTAAGTCTGCATACCATGATTCCTTAAAAATGGCCAAGAAGTGCTCGTCTGGGAAATCCTCGTTGATCGGAGCTTGTATGATAAGTGCGTTCGGCATTCGTGACAAATGATCAGCAACCATATTTTCTATACCTCGTTTATCCCGAATTTCCAGGTCGAATTCTTGAAGCGGAAGGATCCACCGAATCAATCGGACTTTTGCTTCCTTCTTGGTCATAAGGTATTTCAATGCCGAGTGATCTGTGAAAATCACCGTTTTTGATCCTAACAAGTATGGCCGGAACTTTTCTAACGCAAAGACAATGACCAAGAATTCCTTCTCGGTCATTGTATAATTCTGTTGGGTGTCATTTAGGGTCCTACTCGAGTAGTAGATCATGTGTTGCCTATTGTCGATGCGCTGTCCAAGAACAGCGCCGATAGCAAAATCAGGGGCATCACACATGATTTCAAATGGTATAGCCCAATCAGGAGCAGAAATAATAGGCGTAGATACAAGGTTTCGCTTAAGCTTCTCCCGCGATTTGAAACATTCATCGTTAAAATCAAAAGGCACGTCCTTTGCGAGCAGGTTGGTTAAGGGCCTAGCGATTTTGTTAAAATCCTTAATGAACCGTCGGTAGAACCAAGTATGCCCTAGAAAGGATCTGATATTCTTGATGCTTTTGGGTGGTGGAAGCTTAGCAATCACTTCTACTTTTGCCTTGTCCACTTCAATTCCTCTCTTAGAAATCTCATGGCCTAAGACAATCCCCTGTCTCACCAGGAAATTACATTTCTCCTAGTTCAGAGTTAGATTCTTTTCCTCGCATCTTTGCAAAATCAACTCAAGATGATGAAGACATTGTTCAAATGAATCTCCGTAGATGGAGAAGTCATCCATGAAAATCTTAAGAAAATGTTCCACCATGTCGGAGAACAAACTGAGCACGCACCGTTGGAATGTCGCGGGAGCGTTGCACAATTCAAAGAGCATGCGTTGATAAGCGAAGGTTCCGAATGGGCAGGTGAACGTAATCTTTTCCTGATCTTCTGCAGCAATGGAGATTTGATTGTATCCTGAGTATCCATCTAAGAAGCAATAGTATTCATGTCCAGCCAAGCGTTCAAGCATTTGGTCAATGAAGGGTAGCGGGAAGTGGTCTTTACGGGTGGCTGCATTCAACTTTCTATAGTCGATACAAATACGAACCTTGGTAGGTAGTCTTGTTTGTACCAACTCTTTTTGCTCATTTTCAACCATCGTAAAGCCAGCTTTCTTCAGAACTGCATGAACAGGGCTAACCCATTGGCTATCAGAAATGGGATAAATGATCCCATTATCTAATAGTTTCAAAATTTTCGCTTTCACAGCCTCTTGCATGAGTGGGTTAAGCCTGCGCTGGGGGTCCCTCCTGGGAGTCGCTTCATCGGTTAAATGGATTCTATGTTGAAATATTGCTTGACTTATCCCCTTGATATCGTCCATCCAATGGCTTACCTATGTCTCTTTAGAATAGTCATTAAGCTATCCTCTTGTTACTCAGTCAGGTGGGATTCTATGATGACTGGCAGGGTTTCTCTTCCGCCTAGGTAGGCGTACTTGAGGTATTCAGGTAAGGCTTTTAGCTCTAGAGAAGGTGTTGCTTCATTGGAGGTAATATTCAGACTTTCAATTCTGTGATGAGGTACACTTGGGCTTGACTCCCAGTCCACTGCCTAATCTACCATCTGGTCTAGGTTGAAGTCCTCCGAGTCTAGATCAAACTTGCACTCTGTTTTCATCTTTATACTCTCTTCATGCTCACTGGTCAAATTTTCAATGGAATTGACCTCAAAAGTCTGATCATTTACATCCCTAGGCTGTCTTCCAAGATTGAAGAGATTGACTTTCTTCGACATGTCTCCAAAGGTCAATCGTATGGACCCATTCCTACAGTTGATTATGACATTGGCTGTAGCAAGGAATGGGCGTCCAAAGATGACCGAAGTTTGAGACGATTTGACACAGGTTGGGTTTAAAGCATAATGAAATTAACGGGGTAGATGAAATCTCCGACCCAAATAAGGACATCTGTGATTTCTTCCTTCAAAATTTTCACAGATCGGTCAGCTAACTGAATGGTGACTCGAGTTGGACTCAGCTCGCCCAACCCAAGTTGCTGGTATACTGAGAGAGGTAGCAAGTTGATACTTGCTCCCAGGTCAAGTAGTGCTCTGCTAATTTCTTTTTGTCCTATGGTGCAGGAAATTGTGGGATATCTGGGATCTTGGTATTTCATCGGAATGGGACCAGACAGAATTTCACTTATGTTGGTTGCCAAGAATACTTTCTTGGGCACATTTGTCTTTCTCTTCTTTGTAAACATATCCTTAAGAAATTTGGCATAGGCTGGGACTTATTGGATAGCGTCAAGAAGAGGCATATTCAGTTTGACCTGATTAAACATCTCAAGTATTTTCTCCATGTGCATATTCTTATTATTGTTCCTAAGCCTATTTTGGAATGGTGCTACAGGCTTATGAACTTTTTCAGCAGCTATGTCCTCGTCAGACATTTTGGGACCAGATTGGGAGGAGCTAGCAGATGTGGAAGCAGGAGCAGGATCAATGTGAGTGGGATTTTTTTGCTGGTAGACCTGATTGTCAACCTTCTTTCTAGATCGAAGTGTGTGAACAGTATTGCACTGGTTAATCGACGGATCCTGAATTTCATACGCTTGATTGGGGTTCTTAGGGTTAACTAGCGGCTGACTAGGTAAAGTACCTTTGGTCTTTCACTTAGAGAGCTAGCTAATTGGCTCATCTGCATTTCCAATCTTGATATGGCCTGTGAATGGTTGCTCAGCGTTTGTCCCTGATTTTACATGAAAGCGGCTTGGGACTTCATAAAAGCCTCCATGCTCTCCTCCAATTTACTGAATTTCTTCTTAATTTAGTGAACTTTGGAAGGAGGAAGATGGAGCTTGATTGGGGAAATTTGTTGGATGAGTGGGATGGTGAAAATTATTGGGAACGTTTGGCTTAGGAGAATTGTTCTGTGCCTAAGAGAAGTTTGGGTGATTTCTCCAACTGGGGTTGTACGTCTGTGAGTACGGATTGTGTGGCGGCCGTGAGTAGGCCGCATTCATGTGTTCCAGTGGTACTTGCTGGGTATGAAAAACATGGCACTCTTCAAAGACATGGTTCAGTACCTGACAGTATGAACAACCCGGATTGTGAATTAGTGGAGGGTTGATTTGGTTGACATTGGCTGACTCTTTTGTTTCTAGAGCCTCTATTCTCCTCATCAGGATAGCAATCTTAGCTTCTGCAGCATGGATGATTCTAAGGATAGGAGCCCTCCTTTTGAATCTATGGATTATGAATTCCTTAGTTTTTCTAAGGTTGGCTCCCATTGCAGGTTTTCTCAGCTAAATCCTCAAACAAATCCCAATTGTGATTTTCATCCTTTTGCAAGAACCCTCCCTGACACATAGTTTCTAACAGGGTTTTCGTTTGATAATCCAAACCATCGTCGGGGCTGTTTGGTTACAAGGAAGTGGACGAAAGTAAGGAAATAGGGAAGTATAATTGCTCACTTCCTTATCTATCCAAACACCGGAAAAAGAAATAAGAAAACCCCTTTCTCTTTTCTCTTTTCTCTTTTACACAATCATTTCCTCACTTCCAGAGTGCTACAGTTAATTTTGTGGTCATGTAAATCTCATTTGTAATAAGTTGTAGCACAAAATAGTTAATTTTTTGATCATGTAAACCTCACTTGCATTCTAATTACAGTCTAATTTTTATTTTTCTTAATTAATTTTTATTTTAATATTATTTTACGGTCAACTTTGTGGTCAACTTTTTCACTTTCACTTTCACATTACCATCTAAACACCGAAAAAGACAAAACATTTTTCAAATCACACTTTTCAATAACATCCAAACATCGGAAAACTTACAACCAATTTTCAAGTTCCAAAGGGAATTATTACTACTTCCTCAATCCTCACTTCCTCACTTCCACCCTTAACCAAACATGCCAAAATGGTTCACTCTGTTCTTACCTAAATTGCATGATATTCTTTCTAATAAGGGCAGTTTTGTGAATTGGGTAGAATTTGTTCAAGAAGGCCTTGACGAAATCATCCCACGTTGTAACTGAATCTACACCAAACTGTACAACTATTTTTTAGCTAGGTCCTTTAGAAAAAAAGGAATGAAACGTAACCTAACGACATCGTCTCCTAGCTAGGGAATACGCATCATGAGGCATACTTCTTCAAATTCCTTAACAAAGAAGTATGCGTCCTCTGATTCTAAACCATGAAATTTTGGAAGAATGTTGATGAATTGAGGCTTTAATTCAAAGTTATTTCTATTCGCCTCAGGCAGTTTTATACAAGATGGCAATGAGGTTCTGATTGGGTAAAACCTATCCTGAAGTGACGCCATCACCAGTTCTGAATGTAAGGGTAGAGGAGTGTTTCTGATTAATCTGAAAGTTACAGGATCTCTTACCCACTCTTGCATGCAGCACACCACAAACAACGTATAGAGAACAAACAATCGAAAAGAATAAAAAAACAAACAAAAGAAAGAAAAAACAACCACCAAGCCTTAGTCTAAGGTACCTGGACCTAGACGACTCCTAACTGGTCGATTCTCTGGGGGAGGTTGTTGTAGGAACTCGACTACAAGCTAATCGGTCAGGAAAGGGCAAAACTCAGTGGGAGGTATCCGGGCGTGAGCCACAGGCCTTAATTACGCCAAGCCACGGAGCTTTCGAGGCTTTACCTCTCAATCCACTTTCCTTAGACACCAATTTTGCAGGAGTATAGTTCTTGTAATTTTCACACTCGGTTAATCTCTTATTGAGTCCGAGATGTCACGAGGGCCAACGTCTATCAATTTTTAGTTAAGGCTTGGGTTGTGTAAGTGCACTTGGAGATGACTTTTTTTTGGGCTAAGGAAGGGTGATTAATCCCCACCTTATCTTGTTTATTTGGGGTTTTGCCCTTAATGTTAATTGTGCAAGTGTACAGTATATTCACAGCAAGGTAACACTCAAAGCGATAAATCACTCTAAAATGTTAGTCCTATTCTATATGAATGCACACGTACGTTTTCTCCAGTACTCTTCAACAAAAATTGAAATGAATTAAAATAGACACGTGCCCTAAATGTAAGAGTCTAATCCGATTTTCAATTTAGCAACAAATGGATTTCTGTTGAGTTTATTACACATGTATAAGGTGAAGCATTTAAGGAACTAAAAAATTTGAGAAAGCAATTTGAGCGATTTTCAGCAACCTTGCAGAAGAGTTTGTTAGTACTTCAATCAGAGAAACTCGCTTTTACACGAATTTTCTGAGGGCAAATGAATCCTCATGCAACATCTTTGGCCACCACTTTCGCTTCCCGTGATAGTGAGCTCCTTGGTACTTCTTCTACACACAAAAATAAAGAAAAATCTTTAGTAATGAACAATAAAGCTGTTCCCTCCCTGGCAATGGCACCAAATTTGATCGGCAAAAAGCAAGCACAAAAATAAGTAAAGGAATGTAGGTCGGTGTTACTGCTTTTGCGATTCTTCCGTACTAGCAAAGTGGCTATACGGGTCGTATCCACAAGGAGGGAGAGCGATGAAAGCTTGATGCGGCTTCTTTATTCAAGAAAAGAGAAAGTTCTTTGTTTCAAATAAAGAATTTAAAAATGAAACAAGTTGGTTTCAAGAATTGTTTAGAATGGTTTGGTGGTCTGTAAAAATGATTTTTTTTCTTTAATGGTAAAAGCGCATGGCTAACTTTCTACTAAGTGCTCTCACTAATCCCTAACTTCTTGAAGACGTAGCCTCACGATGGATCATAGGCAAGCATAACCTTTATGCATAGAAACTATTCATGTTGGAAACTGAATGAAAGTCCTTCCTTTAACTTAGCTTTACTTGACAAAACTTGGACATTCACGTATCAAGATCCAATTGAAGGCGAGAATAAGGGGAGACACAAGTGCACTAATGGTATCGGTAAAGTTAATAAGAATATCTCTACTTACAAAGACAAGCAAAGTTTACAATCTATAGATCATCAAAAATCCGTTAAGCATGAAATATAAGAAACCTAATACTTGTAGGTAACTTAGAGTTAGAACCCTCGTCTTAAGATGTCATAGCTCTCGTTTGCACAAGGCTTGTTTGACTCTATTGACTCATTTGGGTTATTAATCAAGTTGTTAGAGATTAGTGGGTTAGTAGTTAGTTAGCCATGCAATGAAAGAGTTAGTTAGACATGGTAGTAAAAGAAACAACAAGAGAGAAGAGGTAAAGAAAAAGATAGTTACACTAAAACAAAGAGGTAGAAGCAAATGAAAATAACAAGTAAATGGAAAGAAGAAAGAGAAGTAATTACTTGTATAAGTTTGTCACCCTTCAAATACAACTTTGACACACACACACACACACACACACACACACACACACTCTCTCTCTCTCTCTCTCTCTCTCTCTCTCTCTCTCTCTGACTCTAATGGCTAAACTAAACTAGAAGTAGAAGAAAACACAACAACTACAACTCCAAAAATAAACTAACACAAAGATCCTAAACTCTCTGGATATCCTCTCTGTTGAACCCCAAGGGGGTATTTATAAGCACCATGGGAAAGGGGGCCAGGGGGACAACCCCTGGTCTAAAGCACGGGCGCGGCCGTGCCCGTACGACCGTGGAAACGCAGCCAGGGCCGCATTTCTGCGGCCCTGCCAGGGCGGCGCGCGCCTGGTCGCTTGCTGCACTGCGTCGCGTCAGTCCCCTGTTGGATGGATCTCCTAGATTTCTGATTTGATGCCCTGGTCTGATAGAATCACCTCTCTAAAGTCAATGGCTACTTTGTAGGCCTTCAATCACCCATTAAATAGTGATTTAGGGTCTTCTTCTTCTTTGCACACCATGGACCTAGGGTCAAACAAGCAAAGCTTTATTAGCAGAATTTTATACAAAATAAATATGCAAATGTGATAAAAATTATGCAATATTAGAGACTAATTAATAATCAACAGTTAGGAGTCGTCTAGGTCTAAGGTCTACCCTAACTTAGGCTAGATTTTTCTTTTTTTTGTTTGTTTATTTGTTTATTTTTTTAATCTTTGTGATATGGATTACACTTATAATTTTTTCAATGCATATGGTGATCCATATTTTACCCTAACCTTTTCGATTCGAATACTTTCAATCCGGCATTACATAACTTTGACCAACCAAGTATGCCAGATTTGGTCTTATCCAAATCAATATATGCCACAATCTCAGTATTATCAACAAGATTGGGATAATTATCACCACTCTTCACCGAGTCAGTGGGGATTCAACTTTCTCGAGTCTTATTATCAATAACCTTACCAACAAATAGTTTCATATACTCCATACTGAGACCAACCTATAGATGAAAAATCTTCTTTAGAAAAGAGTTTCGAAGCCTTCCTTGAGTCCACACGACAATTGCAAATTCAAACGGACTCAATTCTCCCAAACAATTCTCAAATCCAAGATCCTTACTCCAATTTTTAAGTCCCACCACAACAAGAAGAATCTGTTGACTTCGAAGAGAGTATGGAATCCATGATTCAAAGTGAAAATTCTTTTACCCAGTCCATCGATATGATAGAAGTAATACTTAGTCGATTGGAAAACATGCTGATCGGTCACATATGTCGCATATATATTATCACATTACCATGTTTATTATCTATAAATCCTATTAATAAGTCTTATTTTTCTTTTATAAAGTGTAGGCCCATTGCTGAAGGAAAGGGAAGAGAAACGAGCCCAAAAGCCCATCAAATTCTGATTTAATTCAGAATTAATTTGAAATCAAAAAATCAGGGCAGATCATGACAAATCAAGAAGGTTGGAACCGGTTAATTTGGTTTTATACGAATCCAAATCGGTTAGCTTGAGAATCACCGGAGATCAGATCAGAATCAGAGACAAACAGCAAATCCAGCTAGACAAAAGGAGGAAAAATGACACGCCATCCATATCCCCACCTAGATGTGGCCATCTGACCACATCCTAACCGCGGATCCGTGGCCGTTTGGTGGAGATAAGGGGAGCAAACATCTCCTCACTCCTCTTTCCTCTGGGTTTTTGCCTATAAAAGGCAGGTTTTGCACTGAAAAAAAGGCAGCGAAGACTAGGATTAGAATTTTTGTTCATTTGTAGGGTTTTAGGAGTATTGTTAGATAGTTCTGAAAAGCTGTATCTCATATTTACTTTTTAGTTTAGACCAGCAAAGAGAGAAGAGTGGAACTGAGTGTGTAATTCATCCTTGAAGTGACAATCAAAGGAGATTCAACTTGCTTATTCAACTCGACTCAATTTGGTATGTCTATGTTTTATTTTCATTCTCTTGTATGCTTTGTTTTTATCATGAGTAACTAAACCATCTTCTGGGCTCACTAATCAATCTCTTCTACCTCCTTTCTCTTAATTGATTTTTATGAAAGCAACTCTTTTGAATCAAAATAATGCCTAAGTTAAACTTTGTTCTTGAAAGCACATGAGGATGTCTTTTAAACTTGGACTTTCAAAGCACAAATATTTTTAAACTGTTTTTATTCCATACTTGCTTCTTCGTACTTGATGGTTTAACATTCTCTTTTTAATGATGTGTTAAGAAAGGTCTTAAGATTTAAACAAAACCATCTTATTTATTTTGCTTGAACATTAAAAGAAACTAAAGGTTTTTACCTATGATAAAAGTGATGCACCAAAATGTTCTTGAGATAAGTAAGTAGTTGAGTAGAAAATTAGTGAACCCGAATCCTTTTCATAATTTAAATCACAACCAAGTCACTCTCAAATTATTTTCTAAGAGATCATCTGAAAGTACACCTAGAGGGGGGTGAATAGGTGTATGGCTAATCTAATGACAAATGATGCGGAATTAAAATAAATTGCAACACACTTAGTGTAACCAAGAATGTAGCTGAATTCTCGGTGAAGGGCTCTGGACTAACTCCTCTAAATTCCTCTAAATAAGAGTTGAGGTGCTATGTAAAGCTCTCTTGGTTCAATACAAGTGAGGCACACAAACAATACCAAGCAAATATGATATGAGCAATATGAATCAATGCAAGGTAAATAAGAGAGAGAGAGAGTTAAGAGATAGTGGATCAATCGCAAACAACAAGATATGTTTCGAGATTCGAGCCACTGCTCTACATTCCCGCCTTCACATAGAAGGATTTCCACTATATCGTCTACACAGGACTTCTCACACAGGGAACCTCCACTGAGGATTTGGGTAATTACAAGCTAGGAGTACACAACTCCTCTCTCCAAACACACAACCTCTACACAAGAGGCAAGGCACAACAACAATCACCTCTACACTTAGAGGGATGGGCACTTAGCCAAACAATAATTACCTCACACTAGAGGGATAAGACTCAAAGCCAAACAACAACCTCAATCACCTCTACACTTAGAGGGATACCAATACAACCTCCACAATCACCTCTACACAAGAGGGATACCAACAAATACAAGGAAGGTTACAACTCTTGGTGATCTCAAAGACCACAAACTAATTTTCTCACCAAAATAAGATCCTAATGGATAGGATAGATAGATAGCTCAAGTGTGAGAGAATAAAGTGTTAGGAACAAAGAAAAACACTTGGGAGAATTTCTAAATAGATATTGAAATCAAGATCAAAAATCAATTCCCAAAAGACTCTCTTTTCTTTTAATTTGTTCAACACTTCAAAACAAATAAAAATAAATCTTTTTAATCCAAAAACTCTTGCTAAAAAACACTTAAAGATAGGAATTTTTCTCTTTTAAAAACATGTTAAAAACAACTCAAGTGAAGGCATATTTATAGCCTCTCCAAAGTCTGCCCGTTGGCAGCCAGGAAAGGGCAAAACTGCCCTTCCGGTCGACCGGCCAACAGTCATTTTTATAACCGTTGAGCCACCGGTCGATCGCTCGGTTGACCGAGGCCTGGATACAGAGAGCAGAGCTCTCTGCCGCTCGACTGCTCGGTCGACCGGGGCCAGATCCAGAGAGCAGAGCTCTCTGGCGGTCGATCGGGTCGGTCGACCAGCCCACCAGCCTACACTGCCGTGCACATTTGTGCACATCGGTCGATCGGGTCGGTCGACCAGCCCACCAGCCCACCAGCCTACACTGCCGTGCACGTTTGTGCACATCGGTCGACCGGACCGGTCAACTGACTTCTGCCTCGGTCGACCGTCCGGTCGACCGGCAGAAGGCTAGGTTAAACAATAATAGGGATTAAAACTTGATCTTTTTACCTTTAATAAAATCCCATAAAATCACATAAATTCAACAAAAATAAGTTCTTATAAGATCTTTGAAATACAAATATGTGTGACTAAAATTCAACACATATTATAAACAATTTGAACCATTTTTGTGATATAGAAATTTGCCTTTAAAGTAAAATCGGTATTTTCCAAACTGGGATTTTTGAAATGGAAAACCGTTTTCTCCAAAACTTATATGGATGCAAAAACATGATATTGAAACAACTTTGAAGCATATTGTATGTGGATAGGATCCAATATACATATAAATATATCTATCTATGTTTTTGACATGAAATCGAAAATCCAGTTAAACCGAAAACCAAAACCAATAAACTTTAAACATGTGTGTGTATGTGAACTTGAGCATATCAATACTATCTAATGTTTATAATAGATCAACACACAAACTAAACTAAACAAACCGAGGTCTTCTTATCTCCAAGCCGACTCGATCCAAACGCGATCCAACGAGCTTGACTCCAACAGAGTGCTAGATGCGATCTTGGCGCGCGAGCTCTTGAATCTGCATGTGAAAGCTCCAAAACTCCTTTGTTGAAGCCAAACACCTACTAAAATCTTGATCAAATATTTGAAACTAAATACACAAGATTATTAGTAAACTATAACTACATGAGTTAATCATCATCAAAACTAGAGTGATGGGCCTCTGGGCCAACAATCTCCCTCTTTTTGATGATGACAAAACTCATGGAGTTATATATGCATGGATTAAAGTTAAGCTTCATGGAAGCTCCCCCTTAACTCATGCATAGCAATAAAAAGATATTCAATGAATGCATAAACAAATCAACACATATATGCATAAGTGAAGAATATTTCTCTACTTTTTGCATAAACAAAACATATATGCTTTGATACCAATTAAAAAATAAACATACATATATAAAGTCTCAAAATTCTTTTCTCCCTTTTTGTATAAAACAAGGAAATGAGATAAACATGTATATATAAATCTCCAAATTTCTCTCCCCCTTTTTGTCAAATCATCAACAAAGGGGCACAAATAAACTCAAAAAAAAATTTCTCCCCCCTTTTGTCAAACCAAACAAGAAGGATGAATATGCGATATACATTCATGAAGAGGAGAGACGTAAAGTTAATTCCCCCTGCATATATGCATTACATAAAAAAGAGATGACTAAACCTTAATCACATAACGCTTAATATATAATGTATAAAAGGAGATGTGAAGCTCCCTCTACACATGTGTAAGACAGAGAAGAGAGGTTAAGCTTCTCAATATGAGATACACACAATATGAATTTATATATATATATAAGATGTTAAGCTTCCCTTGCATATAAGCAATCAAAACACTATGATACCAATTGAAAATTTTATCAATTTATGATAAAAGTATATATAGAAATATTATGATACCAATTGAAAATAAACAAAACATTTTGAGACACCAATTGAAAGTAAACAAAATTTTAAGACACTAAAAGATACCAACTGAAAATAATTGTCATTAAGGACTAAATCAAGCTAACATAAACATAATTTAAGCTTAATGATGTAAAGATATAGTAGGCACAATCAAATCATATATATGTATGAAAGAGTATATACCATTGAAATTGATACTAATTGAAGTTTGAAGCATACATATATAGAAAATACAAATATGAGTACACAAACATGAAAATATCAATTGTGATACCAATTGAAAATATAATAAGAATCAAGTGTATATCTCATAATACCTCCCTTTCATGCACATGTTAAAAGATTTTCAATTTAAGCATACAAGGCATGATCGCCTATCCAGCCACCCTTGGAAGGATTTTCAAAAATAGGATTTGAAAATAATTTTAACATGTTTGAAAACTTTTCCAAATGAAGAATTACGCGACTAGTTTTATGATAATCGTGAAAACTAGTACGAAATCCTTCAAGTAAGGAATAAAATAAGAATATATCCATGAAAACATAAAAATCACACGATCATCGACACTCAAATAGCAATAAAATTCATATAGTCTCATGCAAGAAATCATGAGTAAACATCAAACATAGAGTGTAAAAAGTCATGTAATCAACAAAATCATGGAATAAGACATTTAAGCTTAATTGAAATTCGTTTATAAACATGAAAAATATGAAAATTAATTTTCATCAAAATAGTACAAACTTCAAGGCATATGTATGTTTTGTGTAAACTAAAAGTATACATGCATATAAAATGAGTCCATAATAGAATTTTGCATAAAAAATAAGTGACTCAAGAGTATACATGTATATCTTAAAGTTTTGGCAAAATTGACATATACATGAAGCTAAATACATTTTCATGAAAAACATGTACAAAATAGAGAATACAAGCCAAAATGCACGAATCATCAAAACTAGGCTATACTAGTACATCTAATGGGTACAAATGAGCAATTTAAGCAAAAACATACAAAAATCAAATGTGGCTCATTAGTTGTACAAGTATCTATACAAGTTTTAATGAAAACTACATCTTAAACATGTAATCAAAATATGAAGCATAAATAAAAACATAAACTAATATGATCATTAAGTAAATGCACTGTCTTAGAGTTATGATATACACAATAACTAAACTAAAATAAGAACACAAAATATGGATCCATATGAACATAGGTGTATCTCAATTATTATACATGTATGTCACAAGTCTAATCATCATGGCATTTAATATAATAATCATGAAAAACTAAAACATGCTAAAAAATCAATCAATGAACGCATGTAAACTAAATGGGAGTTAGAGATAGTTACCAAAACAAATAGGGCATATCTCTAAGTCTCCAGACCATGGTGGTCCTCCCACCAAACTTTCTTGAAAGTGATGCATCCAAAATTGTCTCCTTTTAGCTCGGAACACATTCACCATCAAGGCACCAATACTCTCACGTCAAGTGAGAGCCCACACCTACATCAAATAAAATAAGGGTGAATTTTGGTACCCATACTCTATTGGGTTCATTGGGGTTAGCACCTTTCTTAACCCAAACAAATTTATTTGCAAAATTTGAATCATTTAGTCTATCATAACAAAATTTTGCAAGGTGGCCCTTACGTCCACAATGTGTACAAGTGTACACATGAGCACACATGGAATCATGTGTGTGAGCATGATGAGCATGTGTATGTCATGTATGGTGTGCATACATGTGAGGAGCATGTTTCTTGCGAAACATGGATTCCAACCTTTGTGTCATTTATGACACATTGGCTCAAAGTGGAGCCCCAATAATCAACACTTTTCTTCAACACACATATATGATTTTTAATGCTTGAAGATAAAGTGGAGCATGCAATTGAAACACTAGAAGGTGAAGCAATATTAGCATGGCAAACATGTGAAATTAAATCATTTTTTAAAGATTTATTTTCATTAGAAATCAAATCCAATTCTTTTGAAATAGAAACAATTTTGTTTTTCAAAGAATCATTTTCTTTTAAAACAAAAACAAGTTTTGAAGATAGAACTTCATTTTTCTTCAAAACTTCATCATAATTATTTTTACCTTTTAAGATTTTGTTTTCATTTAGGGCAAGATCAAGTGGGATTTCAATGAGTCCCTTTCATTTGAAATCTCATCCCTCTCTTGCAAAGCCATGTTAAGTTTTGAAAACAAATCCTTATTTTCTCCTTTTATTTAAAAACTTTTCTTTTTTAAAAGTTGGTATTTTTCTAATAGGTTTTCACAAGCAATAGATAGTTCTTCATTTAAAGCATCAGCATCAACATAATCATCACTAGAAGAACTAGCACTATCATCTAGTTGAGTATCTAATCGTACACATATTTTGCATTCTTTTCATTACACTCCTACATTTATTGTGTAATAAATCTGCTAATTTCTTTGTTTTAAATGTCTATTTTGTAGAAGATAATAATGAAGAGAAAGAGGATTAAATCAAATAAATACCAGTTAAAATCAGATTTAACTGAATCTATTTGGTTAGCTGAGGATGATCCCAGATCTAGTTAGAACAAATCAAGGATTGGGGTAAATGTTCAGCTGAAGATCAGAGCAAATCAGAAAGATAACACCAAATGAAAACCAATAAAATTCAGATTTCTATAAATCCATTTTGGTTAGCTAAAGATCAATCGAGAATAATATCAAATACGAGATATAAATGGATAGAGAGAAGATCAACGGATGAGATGAAGTAAGTTTGACCCAGATTCTGACTGAATATATTTCAGTATTTGAATCATAACTTTCACTATCGAATCTTAAATCTAATGATTCAAGATGATCCAGAAAGAGGACTTACAGAAAAACTCTTATGTTGATCACTGCTTCTAATTCTGTCATTTGATAAGTGATATTCAGCAATCAATATGCCAACAAATTGCAGATCAGAACTGAATATCCACATCAAATCAAGTTTGGAGATAAGGAAGGATTCAAATTCAGAAATAGCCAGCTTTTTCTATCTTCATACTCCTCTAACCTCTGCATTTCTTCTATAAATACCTGCAATCTCAAAGGCAAGGAAGTGTTGGCCCAGAGGCTTTCCACTCTAGTTTTGATGATGATTAACTCATGTAGTTATGTTTACTAATAATCTTGTGATTTTAGTTTCAGATCATTAACTAAGATATTAGTTGGTGATAGCTTCAACAAAGGAGTTTTGAAGCCTTTCACATGGTGATTCCAGAACCCGAGCATCAAGATCACACATTGCACTCGTTGGAGTCTAGCTCGTGGATCACGTTTTGGGATCGAGTCGGCTTGAAGATGAAGATCGTCAAGAAGACTTAGGTATCCTAGTTTTAGTTTAGTGTGTTTAGATCCATATGTAAAGATAAGAATAGTTGATATGCTCAAGTGCACAATACACATACACGTTTTATGTTTGGATATTGGTTTTTCGGTTTTTAGTTTAACCGATATTTGTTTTCATGAATAGTAGATCAAAACAAGTTTAAATGGTTTATGTATATTAGATATGTTCTATATGCATGCATGCTTAACTTTCTATACAAACTTATTTTGATATGCCTATTCATGTGTTTTTATGTTTTGGTATTTTTAACAAGACATTATTTTTGGAAATAAAGACAAAAACAATGATATATATATGTTTCATGTATATTGGACCTATGTCCATATGCAACATGCCTAATAATGTTCAAATATCATGTTTTTGTATTTCTATAAGTTTTAGAAAAAATCAGATTTCCTATTGAAAATCCAAGTTTGGTAAAATACAGGTTTTGGATTTTGACAAAATTTATAAAACACAAAAATAGTTCAAATTGATTGATATTTGAGTTGAAATTTTTATCACATGTTTATATATCAATGCAAAATGATAAAACTATTTTGGGGATTTTTAGAAGTTTTATTGGAATTTTTAGAAATATTTTTAACATATTTTTTTTCCCAGAATATTGGCTGCCAGGCCCTGGCGGTCGACCGGGCCGGTCGACCGTGTTCCAGAGCCGGTCGACCGGTCGGTCGACCGACGCCACAGGTCTGTGCACGTCTGGCCAGGTAATGGGCCGATCGACCGGAGAGCTTTGCGTATCCCTCTTTGGTAGAGGTTTGCGTATCCCTCTTTGAGGTTGTTGAAGCCTCCAAGTTGTAAGCCCTCCTTGTATTTGTGTATCCCTCTTTGGTAGAGGTTGATTGGAGTGGTGTTTGCTCCCTCTTTGGTAGAGGTTGAGATTGGTGTTTTGCTCCCTCTAGTGAGAGGTGGAGTTTGGTTGTAACCCTCTTCGGTAGAGGTATTTGTTATTGTTTGGCTATGGGCCTACCCCTCATGTGTGAGGTGGTGTTTGATTGCCTCGGTGGAGGTTGTATTGTTTGAGAGAGGAGTTCGGTACTCCCTTGTTGTACAAATCCTCCTCGGTGGAGGTTCCCTCAGTGGGAGTCCTCGGTGGACAAGTTAGTGGATTGGAAATCCTTCTCGGTGGAGGCGGGGACGTAGAGCTAGGGGCTCGAACCTCGAAACATATCTTTGTATTTGCGTTTGATCCATTGTCTCTCTAACTCTCTCTCTCTTTATTTGTGTTGAGCATTGCATCTTTCATATCATTCATATTGCTTGTGTTGTGCCTTGCATTATTTCATATTGCTTATCATCCTTATACGCTTGGCTTGTTTGTGTGTGCCTCACTTGTACTTAACCAACGAGAGCTTCATATAGCACCTCAACCCATATCTAGGGGAATCAAGAGGAGTTAGTCCAGAGCCCTTAACGGGGAATTCGACTACACTCGTTGGTTGTATTAAGTGTGTTGCAATTAGTTTTAGCTTCCGCATTTAGTTTCTAGATTAGCCATATCACCTATTCACCCCCCTCTAGGTGATTTCAATTGGTATCAGAGCCTACGCTCCTGATACTTAGGTCTAACAACCTAGGAGTGTGATCTTGGTTTGCTAATCTATCATTTGCATTTGCATATATTTGTTTGCACACATATAGTTTACATCCATGGACTTCATGACCCCACCTATGTTTGACCCTTCCAACATTGTTGCTTGGAAGACAAGGATGTCCTTTTACCTACAAACCCTAGGATATAAGGTTCACCTTGCCATTACCAAGGAATCCTACCTTAGTGATAGTAAGCATGTAGGGGCCAATGCACAAGCCCTTGAGGCCATTAGAAGCACGCTTTCAAAAGAATATCTTATGTTTGTTTCTAATCTTGATTCCGCTTTTGTAGTGTGGAACAAGTTGACAACCACAACCACCTCCGAGCTTCAATTGCAAATCCAACAAGAGGAGGAGTCTAGTGGAGAATCCGAGTCTCAATGCTACATGGTCCAAGGGAATGACTCCCTTGAGGTACAATCGGAAACTCAACTAGATAGTGATGATTGTGCTAGTTCTTCATATGATGATAATATTGATCCCCATGCTTTAAATGAAGAACTATCTATTGTTTGTGAAAAATTGATAGAAAAATATAATGTTTTGAAAAAGAAAAGTCTAGGAATTGTTAATGAAAATAAAAGTTTGCATTCTAGATTTAACAATATTTTTCAAGAGAAGGTTGAGATTTATAATGAAAGGGATTCATTAAGATCTCAACTAGACCTTGCTCTAAAGAAAAATGAATTTTTAAAAAATAAAATGATTGTGATAATGTTTTGAAAAATAATGATGTTTTGTCTTCAAAAATTGAATTTGTGGCAAAAGAAAATAATTCTTTGAAAAATGAAATTGATTTTATTTCAAAAGAATTAGAAATTTGTTTAAATAAAAATAAATCTTTGAAAAATGATTTATATTCACATGTTTGCCATGCTAGGGTAGTTTCATCTAGCACACTCATTGCATGCTCCCCTTTATCTTCAAGTATTAAAAATGATATAAATGTTTTGAAGAAAAGTGTTGATTGTTTGGGCTCCACTTTGAGCCATTGTGCCAAGAGCCATACACGTTTGGAAACTTTGTTTCGAAAGAAACAAGTTCCATCTTTTCATGCACACCCTCCACGGCATACACATGCTCCTCACGAACACCATCACATGTATGCTCATGTGTACACTTGTACACATTGTGGACGTAAGGGCCACCTTGCTAAATTTTGTTATGATAGATTACATACTTCAAATTTAACAAATAATTTTGTTTGGGTTAGAGAAGGGACTAACCCCCATGGACCCAATAAGATGTGGGTACCATAGACCACCCCTCTTGTGTTTGATGTAGGTGTGGGCTCTCGCATGATGTAAGAGTAGCGGTACCTTGGAGTGGATGCGTTCCGTACTTAAAGGAAACATTTTGGATGCATCACTTTCAAGGGATGTTTGGTGGAGAGGACCACCATGTTTTGGAGACAAGAAAAGTTGCCTTCTAGGTTTTGGTAACGATTCCTAACTCCTAATTATTGTTTACATGCTTTTCATTTTATTCATTATTAGCATGTTTTGTTGTTTATTGATTATTATGCTAATGCCATGTTTATTAGACCATTGACATACATGTAAGTTCACCTAGAGGGGGGGTGAATAGGTGATGGCTAATCTAATAGTCACTTAATGCCAAATAATGCGGAAGCTAAAACTAATTATGACCTAATTAAACTTCTTACACTAAACACCACGTATAACCAAAGAGTGTTGCCGAATTCCCCGTGAAGGGCTCTGGACAAACTCCTCTAGATTCCCCTTGAATGGGTTGAGGTGCCGCGTTGGCTCTCTTGGTTAAATACAAGTGTTAGCAAACAATCCCACGCAAGTATATATATCTATGAAGCACAATGTATATCAAGCATGTAAAGATAAGACAAGTAATAGCATGCAAGATATAAAAGAGACAAAGAGAGAGAGAAATGGCAATCGCAAACACAAGGGTATGTTTCGAGGTTCGAGCACACTTGCTCTACATCCCCGCCTTCGACACACGAAGGATTTCCACTATGCAAGATCCCAATGGATCTCTCCCCGGTGCCGCAACACCTACAAGCCCTCGGACTCCCTAGTCCCGTACACACACAAGCCCCACAAGCTCGCCGAGGCCGCACCTCAAACACGGAGTTCGCACCCGAACTCGAAACAACGCGGACACACACGTCCGCCTCCTCAAAGTACAAGAAATGAACTTTAGTGATCACAACTCTTGATCACTTAAAATCTTCTCACAACAAATCCCTATAGGTAGATATAGCAATGGAAAGCTCAAGTGTTGTGTGAGAAAACAAGGATTGAGATGGTGGAGGAAAAACTCAAGAATCACTTTTAAACACTCTCTTGATAAACTCCCCTTTTGATTGGAAATATTTGCTCTAAATCAAGTGGAGGAAAATCCTCTAAATAGTTCAGGAAAACTGGTGAAAACCCACTTGAAAATCTTAGCCCAAAATAATGACCAAACCCCCAATTTATAGGCCAGAAAAATATAGCCGTTGGGGTCTGACAGGCCTGCCGGTCGACCCGGCCGGTCGACCCGCAACGGTCAAAAATCCGACCGTTGGAGCCTCCGGTCGACCCGCCCGGTCGACCCAGAAGAACAGAGAGCACTGCTCTCAGTTCCGGTCGACCCGCCCGGTCGACCCGCCCACTGAACTGCCAGACGTGCACGGTTCTGTGCACGTCGGTCGACCCTTGCGGTCGACCTGCCCTTGGTTCCGGTCGACCCGCCCGGTCTACCGACCTTTGTGCAATGGGTTAACTTGGAGCACAGTTTTGAGGTCTAAAACGTTCGAATTTGGGAATAAGAATATAGGATGAAGTTGTAGATATTGAAGTCTTATTTCTAATGCAACTTAAATCAAATCAATATCAATTCAGAATTGAAAGTTATCAATAAAATACTAAAAGGTATTAAATCAGAAACTGTAAACTATTTTTAGAACAAGAACAGACTTCAACCCAATATTTGACATTCTTAACATTTAAATCAGAAAATAATTATTGAATATTAAATGTAGCTCTGAAAGTCATATTTAAAATGCAATTTAAATCATGTTAATTGAATATAAGAATCAAAAGTTATGACTAGAAAACTAAAAGAATGTCGAGCAGATCAGCAGAACGGTCGACCGCCCGGTCGACCGAGAAAACCCGAGAGTTCTAAAATGTGTTTTCAGAAACACCAAAAACCAAAACGGTATTTTTCTAGAACTAAAAATCTTTTATGAAAACACATATAAATCAAGAGTGTGTGTGTGATATGAACTTGAGCAATCCACCAACTATTCTATCCTTTACATTTTAACTAAAACAAAATCTTATAAAAACATACCTAGACACAAGTCTTGATCTTGAAGTCTTCCCTTGAAGCCTTCTCATCTTCTTGACTTGGACAAAGCTTGATCCAAAAGCTCCTTGGATCACACCGTGCTAGCTCCAAATCTTGACATTTTATCCTTTTTTGAGCTATGCACCTACTAAGATCTTGATAATGAATCTGTCACTAATTAAACACAAGATCATTAGTAAACATAACTTCATGAGTTGATCATCATCAAAACTAGGGTGATAGGCCTTTGGGCCAACAATCTCCCCCTTTTTGATGATGACAAAACTCATGAAGTTATATATGCATGGATTAAAGTAAAGCTTCAAAGAAGCTCCCCCTTAACTCATGCATACCAAATAAACAATAGATATGGCAATGAGGCACATGAATATATATGCAAGTATGGAGATAAAACATGCAACAAGCATAAATCAAAATCTTTTTCTTCTATTTGTAATACAAAAATATATATGCATAAACATAAATCTTATTCAACCATACATATAACTCTCAAATTCTTCTCCCCCTTTTTGTCAATCATCAACAAAGGGGTTAAAGTAAAATCAAATCAAAACAAAATTTTCTCCCCCTTTTTGTCAAAAATAAAGAGATCAAGAAGGGGTAATACAAATCAATCAATAAAGGTTTATATGCGATATACATTCATGAAGAGGAAGACGCTAAGTTAGCTTCCCTACACATATGCATTACATGAAGAAGGGATGACAAGCCCTAACTCACATAACACATAATATGTAATGCATAAGAGGAGATGTGAAGCTCCCCCTATACACGTATATCATATAAAGAAGAGTTGTCAAGCTCCTCAATTTATAATATACTCAACATGAATCTATATGTAAGAGAGATGTTAAGCTCTCCTTGCATATAGGCAATACAAATCAAAAATTTTGAATTTCTCTTATCAAACAAAATTTTGAATTCTCTCGATAAAACAAATTTTGAATTTTGATATCAATTTTGAAAACATATTGCATAAGTTTTAAAAATTACCAATTGAAAGTTGAATTGAAAGTTGAATTAAGCTTAGCATATATATTGTGCCTTAAATATGTAAGACAATTTTTAACTAAGCACAAATAACACATATATGTTTGAAAAGAGAATACCAATAGAAATTGATATAATTTGAATTTGAAAGCATTCATACATACAATCAAAATATGAGTATATAAAAATCATATTGATACCAATTGAAAGTATCCAATGATACCAATTGAAGAGTAAGCTTATCATATACTCTACCATATGAAGAATTTGCACTAGTTAATATGAAAATATTTTAAAACTAGTACGGAATCCTTCAAGTAAGGAATAAAGCAAAAATGTCAATTAATCTCAATATTCCTTTAAATCATCACACATTTTTTTTTAAAAAAAATTTATATTTCAAGATATATGTATGTTTTGACAACACAATAAGTATACATACATATCTCTTAAACACAATTGAGTCCATATAAATAGATTTGCATTAAAGGCAAATGACTCAAGATGTATACATGTATATCTTAAAGTTTGGCAAAATACACATATACATGAAATGAAAACACATGATCATAAATCAAATCCAAGAAGTGGGAATACAAGTTTAAAAATGTATGTATCATCAAAACCAAGCAATACAAGCACATTTCATGGGTTCAAATAAGCATTCAAGCACAAATATAAATAGATTTATTTGTGGCCCACGATATGTACAAGTATAAATCCTAGTGTTGACAAAAACTAACATATAAACTAATATTCAAATCATGAAGCATCAAATCTTTTAGATCACAAAAGAATATATCAATATAATTGAAATAAAGTAGGATCATGTGTCAATCTCAAAAATTATTTGAAGAATAAATAACTAGTATAAATTGTTTTTGAACAACTAGTTAAAGATCCTTCAAATATATCAAATCTTATGTTTTTCATAAACATAACTAGATACACAAAAATTTAAGCACTCATGGTCAATAAGGCTCAAAATGTTTTTAACAAAAGTGTGAGTGTTAAACGATCATGTAAATAGCATTTTTATGAAAATAGTCAATGAAGCTCAAAAAGATCATAAGTCACATTTTTAACAAAAACACGAAAAATCATTTTTCATCAAAACACTAATCTTCATGGTATATGTATGATTAATCCAATCCTAACAATACACATACATATCCCAAATATAAAAGAGTCTATTAATGATGTTTGCATGAAGGCAAGAGACTCACGGGTATACATGTATATTTTTTAGATTTGAATAAAAATGCATATACATGAAGTAAAATATAAAAATAGGCAAAAACATGTATAAAAGAGAATCATCAAAACTAGTCTATACATATGCATATAGTGGATACAAGTGAGCATGAAGTTCAAATATATATGAGTCAATTGTAATTCACTATTTGTATATGTATAAATGCAAGTTTGACACATTCTACATCTAAGCATATAAATACCACATGAAGCACACAAAAATATGAACATGCTATGAATATGACAAATGAACTAGCATGAACATAAAATGTAGGAGTTTAGAGATTGTTACCAAATCCAAAGCTCCTAACATGGTGGTTGTCCCACCAAAACTCCTTGATAGTGATGCATCCCAAAAGTATGTCCATCATGTCCAAGTGCATCCACTACCAAGGCACCAATCCTCTCACGTCTTGTGAGAGCCCTCACCTACATCAAAAGCAAAAGGTGGGAGTTTTGGTACCCATATTTTCTTGGGTCCACGGGGGTTAGTCTTATGTTGAGGAAACCAAAAAAATTTATTCTTAGCAAAATTAAAATGATCTAATCTATCATAACAATATTTTGCTAAATGGCCTTTGCGGCCACAATGTGTACATACGTACACCTTAGTATGCTTATGTGTAGGAGTGTGATCATGTCGTGCAACATAAGCAAATGCATGGTTATGATGTGCATGAATGTGTGGAGTTTGTTTCTTTGAAAACATTGACTCCAACCTAGAATGATTAAAAGCACAAGAGTTCAAAGTTGAACTCAAACCATCCATTTTATTTTTCAAATCTTTAATCTCATTAGTGGTGGCATGAAAAGCATGATGAGATAAAGAATCATTTTTCTTTTTCTTTTGTGAAACAAAATCTTTTTCTTTTCACAAATTTTTCTTTTTAAAGACTTATTTTCTTGAAAAACAACTTCTTTTTGTTTTTCCACCAAATCAATTTTATTTTTCAAAGTATTGTTTCCTTCACACAAATCATTCAATTTTGAAAATAAGGAAACATTCTCATTTTTCAAATCTTCCTTTTCCTTTTCTAAGCATGCAATCTTATTTGCTAATGAATCTTTTTCTTTAAGCATGCAATCAAAATCCTTTTTCAAATTTTTGTTATCTTTTTCTAAACATGCAATGTTACTTCTAAAAGAATCATGTTCTTTATGCATGCAAGCAATGTTCTTTTTCAAATTTTTATTTTTCTTTTTAAGCATGTCATATTTTTCAAGCACAAGATGACAAAAGGTAGTAAGCTCATCATATGACATGTCTTCATCATCGGATTCGGAGTTTACCTCAAGGGGGTTATCCCCTTGGACCATATAGCACTTGTTGGAGGTGTTGCTTCCAACGTCCGAATCACTCCCGGCATAATATAGATCCTTTTCGCCAAGAGAGGTGATGATGTTCCAAGCTACAAAAGCCGATTCAACAATAGAAACCCTAGATAAATAATCATCATTTAGGGTTGACTTGATAGCATGAATGGCTTTTGTATTAGCCTCAAAGTTCTTACCATTTGAACAATATGAATCATTAGATATGGCAAGATAAACATGAATGCCTAGGGCCTTGATGTACAATGACATCTTAACCTTCCAAATTTGGATGTTAAGAATGTCAAAGGTGGGTGGTGACATGAAGTCCATGGTGTGTGTACAAAATATTGTGATTAGCCTAAAATGAGGATCTTTAACTCTAGGTTGTTAGACCCAAATCAGAGTACCAAGCTCTGATACCAATTGTAAGTTCACCTAGAGGGGGGGTGAATAGGTGATGGCTAATCTAATGGTCACTTAATGCCAAATAATGTGGAAGCTAAAACTAATTATGACCTAATTAAACTTCTTACACTAAACACCACGTATAACCAAAGAGTGTTGCCGAATTCCCCGTGAAGGGCTCTGGACAAACTCCTCTAGATTCCCCTTGAATGGGTTGAGGTGCCGCGTTGGCTCTCTTGGTTAAATACAAGTGTTAGCAAACAATCCCACGCAAGTATATATATCTATGAAGCATAATGTATATCAAGCATGTAAAGATAAGACAAGTAATAGCATGCAAGATATAAAAGAGATAAAGAGAGAGAGAAATGGCAATCGCAAACACAAGGGTATGTTTCGAGGTTCGAGCACACTTGCTCTACATCCCCGCCTTCGACACACGAATGATTTCCACTATGCAAGATCCCAATGGATCTCTCCCCGGTGCCGCAACACCTACAAGCCCTCGGACTCCCTAGTCTCGTACACACGCAAGCCCCACAAGCTCGCCGAGGCCGCACCTCAAACACGGAGTTCCCACCCGAACTCGAAACAACGCGGACACACACGTCCGCCTCCTCAAAGTACAAGAAATGAACTTTAGTGATCACAACTCTTGATCACCTAAAATCTTCTCACAACAAATCCCTATAGGTAGATATAGCAATGGAAAGCTCAAGTGTTGTGTGAGAAAACAAGGATTGAGATGGTGGAGGAAAAACTCAAGAATCACTTTTAAACACTCTCTTGATAAACTCCCCTTTTGATTGGAAATATTTGCTCTAAATCAAGTGGAGGAAAATCCTCTAAATAGTTCAGGAAAACTGGTGAAAACCCACTTGAAAATCTTAGCCCAAAATAATGACCAAACCCCTAAATTTATAGGCCAGAAAAATATAGCCGTTGGGGTCTGATAGGCCTGCCGGTCGACCCGGCCGGTCGACCCGCAACGGTCAAAAATCCGACTGTTGGAGCCTCCGGTCGACCCGCCCGGTCGACCCAGAAGAACAGAGAGCACTGCTCTCAGTTCTGGTCGACCCGCCCGGTCGACCCGCCCACTGAACTGCCAGACGTGCACGGTTCTGTGCACGTCGGTCGACCCTTGCGGTCGACCTGCCCTTGGTTCCGGTCGACCCGCCCGGTCTACCGACCTCTGTGCAATGGGTTAACTTGGAGCAGAGTTTTGAGATCTAAAACGTTCGAATTTGGGAATAAGAATATAGGATGAAGTTGTAGATATTGAAGTCTTATTTCAATGCAACTTAAATCAAATCAATATCAATTCAGAATTGAAAGTTATCAATAAAATACTAAAAGGTATTAAATCAGAAACTGTAAACTGTTTTTAGAACAAGAACAGACTTCAACCCAATATTTGACATTCTTAACATTTAAATCAGAAAATAATTATTGAATATTAAATGTAGCTCTGAAAGTCATATTTAAAATGCAATTTAAATCATATTGATTGAATATAAGAATCAAAAGTTATGACTAGAAAACTAAAAGAATGTCGAGCAGATCAGCAGAACGGTCGACCGCCCGGTCGACCGAGAAAACCCGAGAGTTCTAAAATGTGTTTTCAGAAACACCAAAAACCAAAACGGTATTTTTCTAGAACTAAAAATCTTTTATGAAAACACACATAAATCAAGAGTGTGTGTGATATGAACTTGAGCAATCCACCAACTATTCTATCCTTTACATTTTAACTAAAACAAAATCTTATAAAAACAAACCTAGACACAAGTCTTGATCTTGAAGTCTTCCCTTGAAGTCTTCTCATCTTCTTGACTTGGTCCAAGCTTGATCCAAAAGCTCCTTGGATCACACCGTGCTAGCTCCAAATCTTGACATTTTATCCTTTGTTGAGTTATGCACCTACTAAGATCTTGATAATGAATCTGTCACTAATTAAACACAAGATCATTAGTAAACATAACTTCATGAGTTGATCATCATCAAAACTAAGGTGATAGGCTTTTGGGCCAACAATACATGTATAGTATTTGAGACACCCATGAGTAATATGGACTATTATTTTGTGTTCTCACCATAGTTTAGCTATCATGTACATCATGAATCTAATAACATGTAAATTTACATAGTAATCATGTTTAGGTTTACCATGATGATTTTTATCTTATTTTTGATGCTTCATGTCTTGAATATATGTTTAAATGTTAGTTTTTATTAAAACTAGGTATATACTTATGCATATAGTGGGTCACAAATAAATCTATATATGTTTGTGCTTGAATGCTTATTTGTTCCCATTAGATGTACTAGTATAGTCTAGTTTTGATGATTCATGCATTTTAAACTTGTATTCCCATTTTTGGATTTGTTTTATGATTTTGTGTTTAGCTTCATGTATATGTCCATTTTGTCCAAACTATTGTTTATACATATACATCCTTTGAGCCACGTGCCTTAATACATATACATTTGTGGACTCGTTGTGTTTGGATATGTATGTATACTTTAGTTTGTATAAGACATACATATGCCTTGAAGATTAAATAGTTTTGATGATTTTCATGTTTTAAGGAATTGAGCTTGAATGCAAAATTTCATGATTATGATCTTCACATTTTATTTGTACACTCACATTTCTTGTTTACTCATGTTTTATTTTCATGAGTCATATTTATGCTTCATTGACTTGAGTGTTGGATATCATGTGGATTTCTTGTCTCATGAAAATATTTTCTTTAATTCCTTACTTGAAGGATTTCGTACTAGTTTACAAATTTTTCTTTTAACTAGTTCGATATTCTTCATATGGTAGAGTTTTCAAACAAACTATCTTTTTCAAATCTATTTTTGAAAACCCCTACCTTCCAAAGGTGGTTGGATGGGAGATCATGCTCATGTATGCTTTATAGTGAAAATCATTTTAAACTTGAACATGATTGGGAGGATAGGAAATATGAGATATACTCTTGATATTATTGTTGTTTCAATTGGTATTATTGGATTCTTTCAATTGGTATCAATATTGATATTTTTGTATACTCATGTATATTTTTATGTATGTATGCCTTCACTTCAAATAGTATCAATTTCGATTGGTATATAATTTTCATACATATACGTTTATGCTAAAGCTTGAATTTTTAATGAATATCATATTTCAATTGATTAGTTTTTCAATTGGTATGCTAATACAAGCTTTTGCAAAATTTCAATTGGTATTTCATAAAGGGGGAGAAAACTCATATTTTATCTTTCAATTTGTATTTTGTTTACCCTAGATTTCCACTCCCTTACTTTATGATAGAAAATGAATTAAAAATTGTAGAATATTATAATTTCAATTGGTATCAAGATGCACTACTTTGACATATATTTTTTGATATCTTAATTGATTGTCACCCCTTATTTACATCATTTTTGTTTTTAGACAAAAAGAGGGAGACCATTGCATTTATTATTTTAACCCTTTGTTGATTCTTTGTTTCAAACAAAAAGGGGGAGAAGAATTTATTGATTTGTTTTTACTTTGACCCTTTGTTGATGATTGACAAAAAGAGGGAGAAGTATTTGTGTTTATATGCATATGTTTTTGTATGCATGTTTTATGCTTTTAGAAAAAGAGCCTTGTTTAAAGAACATGTTTTATTGTTTATGCATGTCTATGCATGTTTCATGATTAGTATTTATTGCATATGTTTTTTGCTTATTTCTTATGCATGAGTTAAGGGGGAGCTTCTTTGAAGCTTAACATTAATCCATGCATATATAACTCCATGAGTTTTGTCATCATCAAAAAGGGGGAGATTGTTGGCCCAGAGGCTTTCCACTCTAGTTTTGATGATGATTAACTCATGTAGTTATGTTTACTAATAATCTTGTGATTTTAGTTTCAGATCATTAACCAAGATATTAGTTGGTGATAGCTTCAACAAAGGAGTTTTGAAGTCTTTCACATGGTGATTCCAGAGCCCGAGCATCAAGATCACACATTGCACTCGTTGGAGTCTAACTCGTGGATCACGTTTTGGGATCGAGTCGGCTTGAAGATGAAGATCGTCAAGAAGACTTAGGTATCCTAGTTTTAGTTTAGTGTGTTTAGATCCATATGTAAAGATAAGAATAGTTGATATGCTTAAGTGCACAATACACATACACGTTTTATGTTTGGATATTGGTTTTTCGATTTTTAGTTTAACTGATATTTGTTTTCATGAATAGTAGATCAAAACAAGTTTAAATGGTTTATGTATATTAGATATGTTCTATATACATGCGTGCTTAACTTTCTAGACAAACTTATTTTGATATGCCTATTCATGTGTTTTTATGTTTTGGTATTTTTAACAAAACATTATTTTTGAAAATAAAGACAAAAACAATGATATATATATGTTTCATGTATATTGGACCTATGTCCATATGCAACATGCCTAATAATGTTCAAATATCATGTTTTTGTATTTCTATAAGTTTTAGGAAAAATCAGATTTCCTATTGAAAATCCAAGTTTGGTAAAATACAGGTTTTGGTTTTTGACAAAATTTATAAAACACAAAAATAGTTCAAATTGATTGATATTTGAGTTGAAATTTTTATCACATGTTTATATATCAATGCAAAATGATAAAACTATTTTTGGGGATTTTTAGAAGTTTTATTGGAATTTTTAGAAATATTTTTAACATGTTTTTTTGTCCCAGAATATTGGCTGCCAGGCCCTGGCGGTCGACGGGGCCGGTCGACCGTGTTCCAGAGCCGGTCGACCGGTCGGTCGACCGACGTGCACAGGTCTGTGCACGTCTGGCCAGGTAATGGGCCGGTCGACCGGTCGGTTGACCGGACCAGAGAGCTTTGCTCTCTGTATCTGGGCGGTCGACCGGACGGTCGACCGGGCTGCTCCAACGGTCAGAAATTCGACCGTTGGCGGTCGACCGGCCGGTCGACCGCCAGCCGTGCTGGCTGAAAAATCAGCCAACGGCTAGTTTATTGGAGAGGGCTATTTAAGCCCCATTTCTTGGGGATTTTGACAAGACTTTTAAGAAAGAAAAAATAGTGTTTCTCCAGAGTTTATTTCCAAGTTTTCAAAAGTGTTTTTGGGCTTTAAACTTCCAATTTGATTTGTGTTTAGGGTTTTGGAAAATCAAAGAAAACTAGGTTTTTGGGATATTGATTTGGATTTTCATTTCTATCATTTACAAGAGATTTCCCAAGTAGTTTTTCTTTGTTATTTGATTTCCAAAACACTTATTTTCCACACTTGAGCTTATCATTCTATCCTATTCTATTAGGATCTTTGTTTTGTGGAAAAAGAAATTGTTTGACGTTGTTGAAGCCTCCAAGTTGTAAACCCTCCTTGTATTTGTGTATCCCTCTTTGGTAGAGGTTTATTGGAGTGGTGTTTGCTCCCTCTTTGGTAGAGGTTGAGATTGGTGTTTTGCTCCCTCTAGTGAGAGGTGGAGTTTGGTTGTAACCCTCTTCGGTAGAGGTGTTGTTGTTGTTGTTTGGCTACGGGCATACCCCTCGTGTGTGAGGTGATGTTTGATTGCCTCGGTGGAGGTTGTATTGCTTGAGAGAGGAGTTCGGTACTCCCTTATTGTACAAATCCTCCTCGGTGGAGGTTCCCTCGGTGGGAGTCCTCGGTGGACAAGTTAGTGGAATGGAAATCCTTCTCGGTGAAGGCGGGGACGTAGAGCTAGGGGTTCGAACCTCGAAACATATCTTTGTGTTTGCGTTTGATCCATTGTCTCTCTAACTCTCTCTCTTTATTTGTGTTGAGCATTGCAGCTTTCATATCATTCATATTGCTTGTGTTGTGCCTTGCATTATTTCATATTGCTTATCATCCTTATATGCTTGGCTTGTTTGTGTGTGCCTCACTTGTACTTAACCAACGAGAGCTTCATATAACACCTCAACCCATATCTAGGGGAATCAAGAGGAGTTAGTCCAGAGCCCTTAACGGGGAATTCGGCTACACTCGTTGGTTGTATTAAGTGTGTTACAAATTAGTTTTAGCTTCCGCATTTAGTTTCTAGATTAGCCATATCACCTATTCACCCCCCCTCTAGGTGATTTCAGGAAGAACGACCATGCAGAGATAGGATTTAGTCCAGTTTTCATTCTTTGTAGTGTAGGTTTTTATTTTCTTTTTATGTAATTTTAATTTCTTTTTAAGCTTAGGTTAGATTGAGATTCATGTAAGTAAGAGAGAAAGGCTTATGTTGAGAGTGACACCGATGTACCTCCTCCTTTCTTCCATCATTTCTGCAAGCAATAAAAGGTAACTTTTTTTTATGTTCGTCTTTACTTTTGTTTCCTTCTTCTTCTTTCTACTTTTTCTCTTTTGGTTATGATGAGCATTCAAGTGAATCTAGTAGCATCAGTATAACAATATTTGTGTGAGTACCAACGATATTTCATGATGATGTTCTCCTCCTCAAGACTCCGTATCATTTCATTCTTGTTCGTCTTGATGATGTAATGCGAATGGGGATTGAGCTCGATCTTATGGCTTATGTGTTGAATGCCTCCGAAGCAAGGTAGAACATGCAAGGGTTCCAGGTAAGTCATCAACCAAAGGAGGTAAGTATTTATTTAATCTTTTCTTTCTTTCCTTTTATTTCTTTAGTTTAGATCACCAACACCAACAACACCCACTTCTTTTATCACTCCTTGTCCATTTCTTTGTACAAATCCAATTCTGGTTTCTCCATCTTCCCAATCTCTCACTTTCTGCCTAACTTCATTGTAATTTATTTTCCTTTTTCTTTTAAAGAACTAAAGAAGAACTTTAACCATACTTTGTAGCCTAAAAGAGATCTTACAAAAAAGCTTCCATCGCTAGTCCCTCCCTGTGGATCACGACCCACATAGCCACTTGCTATAGCGGTAGAATTGAGCACCTTGCACTATTATTATAAAAGTTCTGAAATTCTGTATTCTTGTGTGCAGGTCCAACTCAATCAAAATTTTGGCGCCGTTGCCGGGGAGGGTGCAGTGTATTTGTTTTTTAACAAGTTTGGTGTGTTGTTTCAGGGACTTGAAGATTCAGATCTAGCATTCAAGCTTTGCAAGAGAAGACTTGCAAATTCTGTGCCCCTACTCTCGAAAGTAGGAAACATAATTTCTAGAAATTGTGTTGCAAAAGTTTAAATTTTCATTGGACTACTAAAACTCTTTTTTGCAGGACATATTGCTCGCAAAAAAATTAAGTTTTTGTACGTTATATTCTTGCTATATCTGCTATCCACCATCCCTGTTTTAATCCAACAATAATTTGAGTGATTGTTAATTGCTTAAAAAAACGTTTAGACTTGCATTCTAGACATTTGTCTAATTACGTTTATTTTACAATTACTGTTGAAGATAGCTGGAGACAAGGTATGTATGCATAGCATATAGTTTAGGAAACATTCTTGGGTGATATTTGCTTTTGAATGCTACTTTTTATATCTTGCACACTTTGCACAAATCAATTCTAAGGGCAAAACCCAAGTCAAGATAAGGTGGGGAAGTCATTACCCTTCCTTAACCCACAAACCATCTCCAAGCACTCACAACCTAAGCCTAAGTAAAATCTGATAGACGTTGGCCTTAGGGACATCTCGAACTCACTAGGAGATTATCCTAAGGGGGAAGGTGTTGGAATTTGACTCCTGCCAAATCAGTGTCTAGGAAGGGGATTGAGGGCCGAAAGACCAAAGGTTGGTGGTTACTTAATTAAGGAACGTCTTTGACGGATAACTTCCCACCAATCTTGCCCTGACCTGGCTGATTAGCTTGTGGTCAAAGTTTACATTATTCCTCCTGTGGATAATCAACCAGTTAGGAGTTGTCTAGGTCAACGTTACCTTATTAGTCACATTTATTGCATATACATTGTCACCTTACCATACTTTTTAGCTAATAAATCCTATTAATGAGTCTTCTTCTTCTTTGTTTAATGTAGGCCCAATTGCTAAAAGAAAGGAAAGAGAAACAAGCCTAAAAGCCCACCTTATTCTGATTTAATTCAGAATAAATTCGAAATCAAGGATTCAGGGCAAAATCTTGGCATATCAGAGAGGTTGAAAACCGGTTGAGAAGAATCCTCCCTGAATCAAGCGGTTGAAGCCAATAATCAAAGGTTGTTTCGTCAAATCCTGAAGCTGTAATGAGAAAACCAGCAGAAGATATGGGCAAATCACTAAACCGGAGCACTTCACCAATTGGGTGTGGCCACATGGCCACACCAGGGCTGCGGAAACGCGGCCTAGCCGCGTTTCTACGGCTTGTTGAACTCTGTTGGGGAGCGTTTGCTCCCCCAATCTTCCTGGGATCTCCCCCCTTTGGTTTTTCCCTATAAATACCAGTTTCAACAGAGGAATTTGGAGCGAAGACTAGGATTAGAATTTTTGTTTATTTTCTAAGGATTTAGGCTCTTTTTTAGATAGTGCAAAAGTTGTATTCTTGTTTTTCAATTTGTAGTTCAGTACACCTACTTGTGAGAGAGAGGAATTGAGTGCTTGTACTTGAAAATTGAAGTGATATCAATACAAGAATCGAGCTGCTTTTTCTTTTACTCAGTTACGCTATGTCTTATGTTATTTACTTGCCTTCTTCTTTGTTTTCAATGAGTAGCTAAATTGATTTTCTGGGCTCACTATTGTACCTCTCTCAGTTCTTCTTCTCTTCTGGTTTTAAAGAAAAAGACCCAATGAATCATTTGCATGCCTTACTTAAAGCTTTCTTCTTAAAAGTGTTCTTGAAGGCACATGAGGATGGGTTTGGATTTTTAAACTCTTACTTCTTTCATGAACGTTTCTTGAATTGTTTTTACTTCATACTTTCTTCTTCGCGCTTGATGGTTTAACATCCGATTCTAAACGATTTTTCAAAGAAAAGAGTGAACTCTTCCAACCATCTTATGTGCTTTACTTCAAACTTTCTAAAGTCAACTTTAAGTTTTGCCTATGATCAATTTGAGGCACTTAGGATTTCAATAGAAGAATAAACTGTTGAGTAGTGAGATAGTGAGCCCAGATTTTCTTCCTTATTATAATCAACAAAACAATTTTTGAGCTTTTTAAATCACCTTCTCCAAAGCCTTCTCTAAAGTTGCAATTTCTCTTTTATCATCTCCTTCCTTCCATTCTCTTTTCAATCAAAAAATGAACACAATTCTTTGTTTTTAAACGAATTACCGAAATGCTTTCATCGCATTCCTCCTCGTGGACACGACCCGTTAGCCACAAGCTACACAGTAAATTCTTAACTCTTTGATTGTTCTTTCATTTTTACAATCAATTTTTGGCGCCGCTGCCGGGGGAGAACGGTGTATTTGTTTTTTAACAAATTTGGAGTGTGTTTCAGGGACTTGAAGATTAAGATCTAGCATTCAAGCTTTGCAAGAGAAGACTTGCAAATTCTGTGCCCCTACTCTCGAAAGTAGGAAACAGAATTACAAGAAATTGTATTGCAAAAATTTGAAGATTTTGTTGGACTACTAAAACTCTTTTTTGCAAGACATATTGCTCGCAAAAAATTAAGTTTTTGTACGTTATATTCTTGTTATTTCTGCTATCCACCATCCCTGTTTTAATCCAACAGTAATTTGAGTGATTGTTAATTGCCTAAAAAACTTTTAGACTTGCATTCTAGGCATTTGTTTAATTACGTTTACTTTACAATTACTGTTGAAGAGAGCTGGAGACAAGGTACGTATGCATAACATATAGTTTAGGAAACATTCTTGGGTAATATTTGCTTTTGAATGTTACTTTTCTATATCTTGCACACTTTGCACAATTAACTCTAAGGGCAAAACTCAATTCAAGATAAGGTGGGGAAGTCATTACCCTTCCTTAGCCTACAAACTATCTCCAAGCACGCACAACCTAAGCCTAAGTAAAATCTGATAGACATTGGCCTTAGGGACATCTCGAACTCACTAGGAGATTATCCTAAGAGGAAAGGTGTTGGAATTTGACTCCTGCCAAATCAATGTCTAGGAAGGGGATTGAGGGCCGAAAGCCCAAAGATTGGTGGTTACTTAATTAAGGAACGTCTTTGACGGATAACCTCCCACCAATCTTACCCTAACCTGGCTGATTAGTTTGTGGTCAAAGTCTACATTCTACCTCCTGTGGACAATCAACTAGTTAGGAGTTGTCTAGGTCAAGGTTACCTTAGACTAGGCTTGGTTGATTACTCTTGTTGACTGTTGGCAAACTTGTTTGTGATTGTGATTGTGTTTGTGTATGCAAGTGTGGTCAAGAGACCCTAATTCATCTAGGTTGACTAGAAACACATCACCACCCAAGTTTGAACCAAGACCAGATCCGGTAATGGCTCAATCAACATCATTGCAGGATAGGTTCTATCCCATTAGAACCTCACTTCCATCTTGCATTCTACTTCCATCGGTTGGTGAATACAATTTTGAGCTCAAGCCTCAATTCATCAACATACTCCCCAAGTTTCATGGCTTAGAGTCCGAAGATGCTTACTTCTTCATAAGAGAATTTGAGGAAGTATTCTAATGATGAAAATCTCACACCTTGTAGACGATGCTATTAGGTGGAGATTTGTCCCTTTCGCACTTAAGGACCTAGCAAAGAAGTGACTTTACAGCTTAGCGGCTGGTTCTATCACATCTTGGGATGGTTTCATCAAGGTCTTCTTGAAGAAATTCTATCCAATTCATAAGACCGCTCTCATTAGGAAGACAATCATGCAATTCAAGCAAGAACTGAGTGAACCGTTCTGGAGGTACTTTGAACGCTTTAAAGACTCCTTGTCCAATGTCCACATCATGGAATAGAGAAATGGCGACAATGCCAAATTCTTTATGACGGTTTAGACTATTCTACCAAAACCCTCTTAGAAAGTATGTGCCAAGGGGGATTCTTGTAGAAGGATGAAAATGAAGGATGGGATTTGTATGAAAATCTAGCTGAAAAGACCATCCAATGGGAACCTACTAGTGAGACCTCTAGGAATCCAAACTCCATCTCTTCAAAAGGAGGTCTCCATTCTATCGAATCATCCATAGCTAATGAGGCTAAGTTAGCTAACCTAGCTAGAAGACTGGAGCTCTAGAAACGAAGGAACCGAGTCCAGTCAATCAAGTCAGCCCAAACCAATTTCCAACCCCGGGCTGCACTTACTGTCAAGCCATGAATCATGTGTTCGAGGAGTGCTCTGTGTTTCAGGCCCAGCAACCATACCATGAACCGATGAATACGGCCTTTTCAAGGCCGAACAATAATCCTTACGCACCAACGTACAATCCTGGCTGGAGAAATCACCCTAATTTCTCATGGAGTCAAAATAACAATGACCATTCATGATCAAATCATGCTAGCCACTTCCATCATGCCAATAATTCTTCCAATAATCAACCCAACTTTTCCAATTTTCATAATAATTCTCTCAACCATCCACCTAACTTTTCAAACTATCAACAGAACTTTCCTAACCAAGCTCCACAATCCTCCTTCCAAAATCCTCAACTAGAAAGGAGAATGACTGACTTTGAGAGAAACATGGAAAGATACATGAAAAACTAAGATTCTCTCATGCAAACTATACAGAGGTTAGAGGTTCAAATGAGCCAACTAGTCGCTCCACAGAATGAGAGACAAAAGGGTACCCTGCCTAGTCAGCCTATAACCAATCCGAGGAATTCTCAACAAGCTCATTTGGCTGAGGATAATTCATTAAATCAATGTAATGCAGTTCATACATTGAGGTCAGGAAAGAGAGTTGATAATCAAGTGTCAACGCCAACTAATCCCATTCAGCACAACCACAATCAAGCATCCACCTCATCTAATCCAAACCCTTCCAATTCTAACGAATCTGAAAAAGATAAGTCAACCAGTCAGGTGCACCAGCCTATAGTACCATTTCCTAATAGGCTGAAAAACAACAAGCAAAATCCACACAAGGACAAGATAATTGAGATATTTAATCAAGTGAAGATAAATGTGCCACTTCTTGATGCCATCCAACAAGTCCCTTCCTATGCTAAGTTTCGTAAGGACATGTGCACCAAGAAGAGAAAGACGAATGTACCAAAAACGGTCTTCTTAGCCACTAACATTAGTGAGCTACTATCGGGTCCGATCCCTATCAAGTACAAGGATCCAGGTAGTCCTACCATTGCCTGCACAATAGGACAAGCCGAGATTAGTCATGCACTTCTTGACTTAGGGGCAAGCATCAACTTGCTTCCATTCTCAGTTTATCAACAACTCGGGTTGGGCGATCTTAGTCCAACTCGAGTCACCATCCAACTGGCTGACCGTTCTGTAAAAGTTCCAAAAGGGGAGATTAATGATGTCCTAATCCAGGTAGGAGAGTTCATTTACCCTGTCGATTTCATAGTTCTGGAGACACAACCTGTGTCCAACTCCAATCATAGGGCTCAAACTCCTGTTATCCTACGGCGACCATTCCTTGCTACTGCCAATGCCATCATCAATTGTAGGAATGGATCCATGAGGTTAACCTTTGGGGACATGACTAGAGAAGTCAATGTCTTCAATCTAGGAAAACAACCCCGCGATATTGAGGACCAAACATTTGAAGTCAACCTAATTGAGAACTTGACAAGTGAACATGGGGAAGAATTGGAATTAGAAACAGAGTGTGACTTCGGGTTAGAGTCTGACGACTTTAATCTTGATCACGTTATAGATTTAATGTGAATTGGGCCTCGAACCCTATTTCACCAATAATGGAGCCAACAAATTTGACTAGTCCTTCCAGTGAGCCTTCATTTTCCTTAGAATTGAAAGCCTTACCTGCGCATCTCAAGTACATCTATCTAGGCGAACAAGAGACCTTTCCTGTCATTATTGCCTCCTATTTAAATAACGGGGAAGAAGAAGATCTTAAAGCTATTCTAAGAAAACATAGGGAAGCCATTGGTTGGACTATGACCGATATAAAGGGAGTAAGTCCGACCATCATTCAACATCGCATTCATCTCAATGAAGACGCCACACCTAAAAGAGACCCGCAACATAGGTTAAACCCTATAATGCAAGAAGCTGTTCATACTGAAATTGTCAAACTCTTAGACAATGGGATAATTTATCCCATTTCTGATAGCCAATGGGTCAGTCCTGTCCACGCTATTCCAAAGAAATCCGATTTCACCGTAGTGGAAAACGAGAACAAAGAGTTGGTTCAAACTCGACTTCCCACGAAGATCCGAGTTTGCATCGACTATAGGAAGCTTAATGCTGCAACTCGTAAGGACCATTTTCCACTTCCCTTTATTGATCAAATGCTTGAACGTTTGGCGGGTCACGAGTATTACTGTTTCTTGGACGGTTACTCGGGGTATAATCAGATCCCTATTGCTCCTGAGGACCAAGAAAAGACTACATTCACATGTCCATTTGGGACATTTGCTTATCGCTGAATGCCTTTCGGCTTATGCAATGCCCCTGCAACGTTTCGACGTTGCATGTTGAGTCTTTTCTCTGATATGGTAGAACGATTCTTAGAGATCTTTATGGATGATTTCTCCATCTACGGAGATTCATTCACTCAATGTCTCCACCATTTAGAACTTGTCCTCCAACGTTGTGCTGAGAAAAATTTGACATTGAATTGGGAGAAATGCCACTTCATCGTAAACCATGGAATTGTTTTGGGTCATGAAATCTTCAAGAAAGAAATAGAAGTGGATAGAGCCAAAATTGAGGTTATTGCTAAGCTTCCCATGCCCAAATGCGTTAAGGACATTAGATCCTTCTTAGGACACGCTGGTTTCTACCGAAGATTTATCAAGGATTTTAGCAAAATTGCTAGGCCCTTGACTAATCTGTTAACTAAGGATGTGTCCTTCACTTTCGATGCTGAATGCATAAATTCTTGGGAGAAGCTTAAGAGAGAGCTTATATCTGCACCAATCGTACCTGCACTGGATTGGTCTAAGCCGTTCGAAATCATGTGCGATGCTTCTGATTTTGCCATAGGCGCTGTCCTAGGACAACGCACTGATAACAAGCAGCATGTGATTTACTACTCTAGTAGGACTTTCAACGATGCTCAATTGAACTACACCACGACTGAGAAGGAATTCTTGGCAGTAACGTTTGCCTTAGAGAAATTTCGTCCCTACCTACTAGGGTCCAAAACCACCATTTTCACCGATCATTCTGTGTTTAGGTACCTCATAATGAAGAAGGATGCCAAGGCCCGACTCATTCGTTGGATCCTCCTTCTTCAAGAATTCGATCTTGGGATTCAAGATAAAAAAGGCGTAGAAAATGTCGTTGCTGACCATCTCTCATGGATCCCTAATTCTCCATGCAACGAATTACCCATCATTGAGGATTTTCCTGATGAAAATCTCTTAGCTATCTCTAGGGAACCTTCGTTTGCTGATATAGTGAATTACTTAGTCACAAACCAAACTCCGTCTCATTGGTCCAAAAACGATATATACCGGTTCTTATCAAAAGTTCGGTATTTCTTTTGGGAGGAACCGTATCTTTTTAAGTACTGTTCTGACCAAATTATTAGGAGATGCATTACCGATGAGGAGGTTAAAAGTGTTCTATCTTTTTATCACGAACTTGCATGCGGTGGACACTTTGGTCCCTACAAGACTGCTGAAAAAGTGCTACAAAGCGGGTTTTATTGGCCCACTTTGTTCAAGGATGCTTATGAATTTTGCAAGATGTGCCCTAGATGCCAGATGGTAGGAAGGATCTCAAAACGAAATACGATGCCCCTCAAACCAATTCTAGAAATAGAACTCTTTGATGTTTGGGGCATCGACTTTATGGGTCCATTTCCTAATTCATTTGGAAACCAATACATATTGGTTGCTGTGGATTATGTGTCCAAGTGGGTAGAAGCCTTTCCTTGTAAAACTAATGATAACAAAGTTGTCATAAAGTTTTTGAAAGAGAACATTTTTTCACGCTTCGGAATCCCTCGTGCTATCATCAGTGATAATGACACTCACTTTTGCAATAGATCTTTTGAAGCTCTTATGCGAAAGTATGCCATAACTCACAAGTTGTCCACACCTTATCACCCTCAAGCCAGTGGGCAAGTTGAGGTTTCCAATAGACAAGTCAAGCTTATCCTGGAGAAAACTGTGAACCAAAATCGGAAAGATTGGTCCATCAAACTTGTAGATGCCCTATGGGCCTATCGGACCGCTTTCAAGACGATTCTAGGAATGTCTCCTTATAGGTTAGTCTATGACAAACCTTGTCACTTGCCCGTTGAGTTAGAGCACCGAGCCTTATGGGCAATCAAGCAGTTGAATTTTGACTTGACTAAGACCGGTGACCTTCGGAAATTACAAATTTCCGAATTAGAGGAATTGAGAAATGAGGCCTATGAAAATGCTAGGATCACTAAAGATAGAGTCAAGATTTTTTCATGATAAACACATCATAAGAAAAACCTTTATCCCCGGACAAAAAGTCTTACTCTATAATTCTAGGCTTCATCTTTTTTCAGGAAAATTGAAATCAAGATGGACTGGGCCATTCGTTGTAAAAACCGTGTTTCCACACGGTGCAGTTGAGATCAGTGACACCAAGAATGAAAATGACTTTAAGATAAATGGTCAACGCCTTAAACCTTTCTTGGAATCGGTGCCGGTAAATGAAACGGCTATGGGTCTTTTTGACCCAGTGTATCGGTAACTTTCCTCTTTTCCATTTTATTTCATGCATTTATACATTTCTTTCATACATTGGGGACAATGCATGAAATAAGTGTGGGGGGTTCTAACATGACAAATATATATAAAAAAAAAGAGAAAAAAATATATATATAAAAAAAACTTTTTGAAAGGCTAGAACAATATTTTGATATATTTTTTGTAAGAAATTAAGTCAATTTTAAGAAATAAGAAAATCATAATTAGAATTTCTTATACTTGGTCAAAGTCACATAACTTGTTTGATGTTTAGGGTTAGGAAGAAAATTTGTGAAAGTAATTTAGTCTTGATATTTACCTTGATGAAATATGCACACTAAATACACTTACACACTTAGGGTTTAAAAACAAAGACTCTTATGCCTTATAAAAAAATATTATGAAAAAGAGAAAAAATATAAACAAATCTAATTATTGATTAGCTAGGTGCTTTGGCCTAAGCAAGCCTTGGTATTTATGCAAAAGATAATTAGATAAGTTTGAAAAAAAAATATATGTATATACATAAATCCTCTGATTAAGCTGGGTATTTATGCCTCATGAAGTATAAGTATTCACGCCTAAAAGGGGTACATCTTATAAATAAAAACTTTGATTTCGTGGCCTTATCTACTCGAGTGTTTAAGTCCTTAGGGGTGTTTTCTCACCTGGTGCCCTAAAACTGTCCGGTTTGGGTGTCACCGACTGAAGGCTCGTTACATGGGCAGATTAGAAAGCCTAATGAAATTGAGGAATAAATTCCACCAAAAATAAATAAGGCATAGGAGTTAATGTTAAAGAACCCTTAGTCAACTTCATAGTCACGATGGTGCATACGACTCAGGGTAAATTAATAGACTAGATGAGAAGTACAATTTGACTCCTTACTTTAATTGATGACATATTTTTGAATAAAGACTGAGTTTCGGAATGAAAAATTTGATATTCCTATAACTTATAGATTACTTAAAGCCTTACAAATATACTTCAAATATTTTCTCCTTTAAAAATGCTTTTCGAAAATACTAACTTTTTCTCTTTCTTTATGGATTTTGTGGGTGCAATCCACTGAAAACCCTCACAAGACAAAGCTCGTCCTCTAGGGGTAACCTAGAGGTTTAACGGCTTATTGCACATGCTCAGTGCAATCGAGTGATCTGCGAAAGTGGTCTAATAATTGATTAGAATTAGTCTGATATTTTGCTCGAGGGCGAGCAAAAGATAAGTGTGGGGGTGTGATTAGTCACATATATTGTATATACATTGTCACCTTACCATACTTTTTAGCTAATAAATCCTATTAATGAGTCTTCTTCTTCTTTGTTTAATATAGGCCCAATTGCTAAAAGAAAGGAAAGAGAAACAAGCCCAAAAGCCCACCTTATTCTGATTTAATTCAGAATAAATTCGAAATCAAGGATTCAGGGCAAAATATTGGCATATCAGAGAGGTTGAAAACTGGTTGAGAAGAATCTTCCCTGAATCAAGCGATTGAAGCCAACAATCAAAGGCTGTTTCGTCAAATCTTGAAGCTGCAATGAGAAAACCAGCAGAAGATATGGGCAAATCACCAAACCGAAGCACTCCACCAATTGGGTGTTGCCACATGGCCACACCAGGGCTGCAGAAACGCGGCCCTAGCCGCGTTTTCGCGTCTTGTTGAACTCTGTTGGGGGAGCGTTTGCTCCCCCAATCTTCCCGAGATCTCCCCCTCTGGTTTTTCCCTATAAATACCAGTTTCAACAGAGGAATTTGGAGCGAAGACTAGGATTAGAATTTTTGTTTATTTTCTAAGAATTTAGGCTCTTTGTTAGATAGTGCAAAAGTTGTATTCTTGTTTTTAATTTGTAGTTCAGTACACCTACTTGTGAGAGAGAGGAATTGAGTGCTTATACTTGAAGTTTAAAGTGACATCAATACAAGAATCGAGCTGCTTTTTCTTCCACTCAGTTACGGTATGTCTTATGTTATTTACTTGCCTTCTTCTTTATTTTCAATGAGTAGCTAAATTGGTTTTCTGGGCTCACTATTGTACCTCTCTCAGTTCTTCTTCTCTTCTGGTTTTAAAGAAAAAGACCCAATGAATCATTTGCATGCCTTACTTAAAGCCTTTCTTCTTGAAAGTTTTCTTGAAGGCACATGAGGATGGGTTTGGATTTTTAAACTCTTACTTCTTTCATGAACGTTTCTTGAACTGTTTTTACTTCATACTTTCTTCTTCGCGCTTGATGATTTAACATCCGATTCTAAACGATTTTTCAAAGAAAAGAGTGAACTCTTCCAACCATCTTATGTGCTTTACTTCAAACTTTCTAAAGTCAACTTTAAGTTTTGCCTATGATCAATTTGAGGCACTTAGGATTTCAATAGAAGAATAAAATGTTGAGTAGTGAGATAGTGAGCCCAGATTTTCTTCCTTATTATAATCAACAAAACAATTTTCGAGCTTTTTAAATCACCTTCTCCAAAGCCTTCTCTAAAGTTGCAATTTCTCTTTTAATCATCTCCTTCCTTCCATTCTCTTTTCAATCAAAAAACGAACACAATTCTTTGTTTTTAAATGAATCACCGAAAAGCTTTCATCGTATTTCTCCTCGTGGACATGACCCGTTAGCCACAAGCTACACGGTAAATTCTTAACTCTTTGATTGTTCTTTCATTTTTACAATCATTACCTTAGACTATGCTTGGTTGTTTTCTCTTCTTGACTATTGGTGAACTTGTTTGTGATTGTGTTTGTGTATGCAAGTGTGATCAAGAGACCCTAATTCTTCTAGGTTAACTAGAAACACATCACCACCCAAGTTCGAAATAAGATCAGATTCGGTTATGGATCAACCGACATCTTTGCAGGATAGGTTCTATCCCATTAGAACATCACTTCCATCCTGCATCCAACTTTCATCGGTTGGTGAGCACAACTTTGAGCTTAAGCCACAGTTCATCATACACTCCCTAAATTCTATGACTTAGAGTCCGAAGATGCTTATTTCTTCATAAGAGAATTTGAAGAAGTATACTTAATGATGAAAATCTCACACCTTGCAGATGATGCTATTAGGTTGAGATTTGTCTCATTTGCTCTTAAGGACTCAACCAAGAAATGGTTCTACGGCTTAGCGGCCGGCTCTATCACATCTTGGGATGGTTTCATCAAGGTCTTCTTGAATAAATTCTATCCAATCCACAAGACCGCTCTCGTTAGGAAAAACATCATGCAGTTCAAGCAAGAACCTAGTGAACCATTTTAGAGGTACTTTGAACGCTTCAAAGACCTCCTTGTCCAATGTCCTCATCATGGAATAGAGAAATGACGACAATGCCAAATTCTTTATGACGGTTTAGACTACTCTACCAAGATCCTCTCAGAAAGCATGTGCCAAGGGGGATTCTTGCAGAAGGATGAGCATGAAGGATAGGATTTATATGAGAATCTAGCTGAAAAGACCATCCAATGCGAACCTTCTAGTGAAAGCTCTAGAAATTCAAACTCTATCTCTTCAAAAGGAGGTCTCCATTCGATTGAATCATCCATAGCTAACGAGGCTAAGTTAGCTAACCTAGCGAGAAGACTGGAAGTTTTAGAAACTAAGGAACCAAGTCCAGTCAATCAAGTCAGCCAGAACCAATTTTCAACTCCGGGTTGTACTTACTGTCAGACCATGAATCATGTGTTTGAGGAGTGTCCTGTATTTCAAGCTCACCAACACTTTTTTGAACCGATGAATGCGGCCTTTTCAAGGCTGACAATGATCCTTACGCTCCAACGTACAATCTTGGCTGGAGAAATCACCCAAATTTCTCATGGAGCCAACAAAATAATGACCACCCACGGTCAAACCATGCAAGCCATTTCCATCATTCTAATAATTCTTCCAATCATCAACCCAACTGTTCCAATCACCCTCACAATTCTCCCAACAATTTTTCAAATTATCAACAAAATTTTTCCAACCAAGCTCCACCATCTTCCTTCCAGAATCCTCAACTCGAAAGGAGAATGACTGATTTTGAAAGAAACATGGAAAGGTACATGAAGAACTAAGATTCCCTCATGCAAATAATACAGAGGCTAGAGGGTCAAATGAGCCAGTTAGCCAACCCACAACATGAGAGGCAAAAGGGTACCTTGCCCAGTCAACCAATTATGAATCCTAAGAATTCACAACAAGCTTATTTGGTTGAGGATCAATCACTGAATCAATGTAATGCTATTCATACATTGAGGTCGGGAAAGAAAGTTGATAACCAAGTGTCAACACCACCTAATCCTAGTCAGCACAATCACACTTCAGCATCCACCTCATCTAATCCCACTCCTCCTAAATTTGATGAATCTGAAAAAGATAAGTCAATCAGTCATGTGCACCAGCCTATAGCACCATTTCCTAATAGGCTGAAAAATAAGCAAAATCCACACATGGATAAGATAATTGAGATCTTTAATCAAGTAAAGATAAATGTGCCACTTCTTGATGCCATCCAACAAGTCCCATCTTATGCTAAGTTTCTTAAGGACATGTGCACCAAAAAGAGAAAGACTAATGTACCTAAAAAGGTCTTCTTAGCCACTAACATTAGTGAGCTACTATCGGGTCTGATCCCTGTTAAGTACAAGGATCCAAATAGTCCAACCATTGCCTGCACAATAGGACAAGCCGATATTAGTCGTGCACTTCTTGACTTGGGGACAAGTATCAACTTGCTTCCATTCTCAGTTTATCAACAACTCGGGTTGGGCAATCTTAGTCCAACTCTAGTCACTATCCAACTGGCTGACCGTTCAGTGAAAGTTCCATAAAGGGAGATTAATGATGTCCTTATCCGGGTTGGGGAGTTTATTTACCCTATTGATTTCATAGTTCTAGAGACACAACCTGTATCTAATTCCAATCATAGGGCTGAAACTCCTGTTATCTTAGGGTGACTATTCCTTGCTACTGCCAATGCCATCATTAATTGTAGGAATGGGTCCATGAGGTTAACTTTTGGGGACATGACTAGAGAAGTCAATGTCTTCAACCTAGAAAAACAACCTCGTAAGATAAGAGATCAAACATTTGAGGTAAACTTTGTTGAAAATAATTGTGATGAAGAGAGTGAAGATATAGAAGATGAGTCGCTGTTTTTAATGAATTATTTAAGAATGAATGCGATTATCTTGATGAGAATGCTTATGTCGGAGATCCTAATGTTAAAGTACCCTTTAAAAAGGGAAAATTTGATTTGAATATCTTCACTTTTGATGAGCTAACCAATAATGTATCGCATGAGAATATAACTCAAGAACCTCCGATTGACATACTCTTTGAAAACCTCTTTGAAGAAGAACTCATATGTTTGGATGAACCAACTAGGGATCTTTTGGTTAATTACACATCTCTAGGGGAAAGTGTTGACCTAAGCTTTGAGGAGATATATGGAACTGAGTTAGAATTCCTAGGCATTCATAGTGAGGAAGTTCCAACTGAGAAGTGTGGTGGTAATCAATTTTTAAATAATGAATGTCGAAATATGAGGAAGGAAAACTTAAAGAAGTTGAGACAGGGGAGTAAGAGAACTAAAATGACAGAAAAATTGGCCTCCCCACTATGCCCTATAAAGAGGACCCATTGGAATGACGGGAAGAGAGCTAGAGGGATAAGACCGAAAAAGACCTAGGTGTGGGAGAAACTTGATGTTGTACATATTTCTGTATAATATATGCACCTCTTTTACATTTCATTTCATGCATGTATACATTTCTTTCATACATTAGAGATAATGCATGAGATAAGTGTGGGGGAGGGCTCTAACATGACTAATATAAAAAAAAAATGTATATATGTAAAAAAAAAAAAAACTTTTTGAAAGGTTAGAACAATATTTTGATATATTTTTTTGTAAGAAATTAAGTCAATCTTAGGGAATAGGAAAATCATAATTAGGATTTCTTACACTTGGTCAAAATGAGATGACTTGTTTGATTTTTAGAGTTAGGAAAAAAATTTGTGAAAGTAATTTAGTCTTGATCTTTACCTTGATGAAATATGCACACTAAATACACTTACACACTTAGGGTTTAAAAACAAAGACTCTTATGCCTTATAAAAAAAGTATAAAAAAATAAATAATAAACAAATCTAATTATTGATTAGCTAGGTGCTTTGGCCTAAGCAAGCCTTGGTATTTATGCAAAAGATAATTAGATAAGTTTGAAAATATATATATATATATATATATATATATAATATATATATATATATATATATATATATATATATATATATATATATATATATATATATATATATATATATAAATCCTCTGATTAAGCTGGGCATTTGTACCTCATGAAGCATAAGTATTCACGCCTAAAAGGGGTACATTTTATAAATAAAAACTTTACTTTCGTGGCCTTGTCTGCTCAAGTGTTTAAGTCCATAGGGGTGTTTTCTCACCTGGTGCCCTAAAACTGTCCGGTTTGGGTGTCACCGACTAAAGGCTCATTACATGGGCAGATTAGAAAGCCTAATGAAATTGAGGAATAAATTCCACCAAAAATAAATGTAAATAAGGCATAAGAGTTAATGTTAAAGAACCCTTATAGTCAAACTTCACAGTCACGATGGTGCATATGACTCAAGATAAAGTAATAGACTAGATGAGAAAGACAATTTGACTCCTTACTTTGATTGATGACATGTTTTTGAATGGAGACTAAGTTTAGGAATGAAAAATTTGATATTCCTATAACTTATAGATTACTTAAACTCTCACAAATATACTTCAAATATTTTCTCTTTTCAAAATGCTTTTCGAAAATACTAACTTTTTTTTCTCTTTCTTTATGGATTTTGTGGGTGCAATCCACTGAAAACCCTCACGAGACAAAACTCGTCCTCTAGGGGTAACCTAGAGGTTTAACGGCTTGTTGCACAAGCTCAGTGCAATCGCATGACCTGCGAAAGTGGTCTAATAATCTTTGGTTTAGTTCTGTTATTTTTCTCGAGGACGAGCAAAAGATAGGTGTGGGGGTGTGATCGTACACATATTTTGTATTCTTTTCATTACACTCGTACATTTATCGTATAATTAATCTGCTAGTTTCTTTGTCTTATATGTCTATTTTGTAGAAGATAATAATGAAGAGAAAGAGGATTAAACCAAATAAATACCAGTTAAAATCAGATTTAACTGGATCTATTTGGTTAGCTGAGGATGATCCCAGATCTAGTTAGAACAAATCAAGGATTGGGGTAAATGTTCAGCAGAAGATCAGAGCAAATCAGAAAGATAACACCAAATGGAAACCAGTAAAATTCAGATTTTTATAAATCCATTTTGGTTAGCTAAAGATCAATCGAGGATAATATCAAATACAGAGACATAAATGGATAGAGAGAAGATCAACGGATGAGATGAAGCAAGTTTGACTTAGATTCTGACTGGATATATTTCAGTATTTGAATCATAATTTTCACTACCGAATCTCAAATCTGATGATTCAAGATGATCCAAAAAGAGGACTTACAGAGCTACAACTCTTATGTTGATCACTATTTCTTATTCTGTAATTTGATAAGTGATATTCAGCAATCAACACGCCAACAAACTGTAGATCAGAACTGAATATCCACATCAAATCAAGTTTGGAGATAAGGAAGGATTCAAATTCAGAAATAGCCAGCTTTCCCTATCTTCATACTCCTCTAACCTCTGCATTTCTTCTATAAATACCTGCAATCTCAAAGGCAAGGAAGAACGACCATGCAGAGATAGGATTTAGTCCAGTTTTTCATTCTTTGTAGTGTAGGTTTTATTTTCTTTTATGTAATTTCAATTTCTTTGTAAGCTTAGGTTAGATTGAGATTCATGTAAGTAAGAGAAAGAGGCTTATGTTGAGAGTGACACCGATGTACCTCCTCCTTTCTTCCATTGTTTCTGCAAGCAATAAAAGGTAACTTTTTTTATGTTCGTCTTTACTTTTGTTTCCTTTTTCTTCTTTCTACTTTTTCTCTTTTGGTTATGATGAGCATTCAAGTGAATCTAGTAGCATCAGTATAACAATGTTTGTGTGAGTGCCAACGATATTTCATGATGTTCTCCTCCTCAAGACTCCGTATCATTTCAGTCTTGTTCGTCTTGATGATGTAATGCGAATGGGGACTGAGCTCGATCTTATGGCTTATGCGTTGAATGCCTCCGAAGAAAGGTAGAACATGCAAGGGTTCCAGGTAAGTCATCAACCAAAGGAGGTAAGTATTTCTTTAATCTTTTCTTTCTTTTCTTTTATTTCTTTAGTTTAGATCACCAACACCAACAACACCCACTTCTTTTATCACTCCTTGTCCATTTCTTTGTACATATTCAATTCTGGTTTCTCCATCTTTCCAATCTCTCATTTTCTGCCTAACTTCATTGTAATTTATTTTCCTTTTTCTTTTAAAGAACTAAAGAAGAACTTTAACCATACTTTGTAGCCTAAAAGAGATCTTACTAAAAAGCTTCCATCGCTAGTCCCTCCTTGTGGATCACGACCCGCATAGCCACTTGTTATAGCGGTAGAATTGAGCACCTTGCACTATTATTATAAAAATTTTGAAATTCTGTATTCTTGTGTGCAGGTCCAACTCAATCAGTATCCGAGTTTACCTCAAGGGAGTCATTCCCTTGGACCATGTAGCAATGTTGGTCGGACTCATCTCTACTAGATTCCTTCTCCACATGTTTTATCGTTTGAAGCGTGGGAGAGGTCAAAGTGTTCCACACTACAAAAGGAATCACAATGAAAAATCATACATAAATATTCTTTGTTAAGAGTGCATCTAAGTGCCTCTAGGGCTTGTGCATTGGCCTCTATATGCTTGTTGTTACCAAGATAGGATTTCTCGGTAGTAGCAAGGTAAACATGCATTCTTAGGGTTTTTAGGTACATACTCATCTTAACTTTCCAAACATCAATGTTGAAAGTATCATACATGGGAGGGGTCATGAAGTCTATGAGTGTGTGTAAACAAAAAAGTGGGCAAATGCAAATCTAGATTAGCTAGCCAAGGTCTCACTCCTAGGTGGTTAAACCTAATATCAGGAGCATAGACTCTGATACCAATTGAAAGTACACCTAGAGGGGGGGTGAATAGGTGTATGGCTAATCTAATGACAAATGATGCGGAATTAAAAATAAATTGCAATACACTTAGTGTAACCAAAGAGTGTAGCCGAATTTCTGGTGAAGGGCTCTGGACTAACTCCTCTAAATTCCTCTAAATAAGAGTTGAGGTGCTATGTAAAGCTCTCTTGGTTCAACACAAGTGAGACACACAAACAATACCAAGCAAATATGATATGAGCAATAAGAATCAATGCAAGGTAAATAAGAGAGAGAGTTAAGAGATAGTGGATCAATCGCAAACAACAAGATATGTTTTGAGATTCGAGCCACTGCTCTACATTCCCGCCTTCACACAGAAGGATTTCCACTATATCATCCCACACAGGGAACCTCCACTGAGGATTTAGGTAATTACAAACTAGGAGTACACAACTCCTCTCTCCAAACAACACAACCTCTACATAAGAGGCAAGGCACAACAATAATCACCTCAACACTTAGAGGGATGGGCACTTAGCCAAACAACAATCACCTCACACTAGAGGGATAAGACTCAAAGCCAAACTACAACCTCAATCATCTCTACACTTAGAGGAATACCAACATAACCTCCACAATCACCTCTACACAAGAGGGATACCAACAAATACAAGAAAGGTTACAACTCTTGGTGATCTCAAAGACCATAAACTAATTTTCTCACCAAAACAAGATTCTAATGGATAGGATAGATAGATAGCTCAAGTGTGAGAGAATAAAGCGTTAGGAACAAATAAAAACACTTGAGAAAATTTTCAAATAGATATTGAAAGCAAGATCAAAAATTAATTCTCAAAAGACTCTCTTTTCTTTGAATTTTCCAACACCTTAAAACAAATAAAAAAATCATTTTAACCAAAAACTCTTCCTGAAAAATACTTGAAAGATAAGAATTTTTCTCTTCTAAAAACTTGTTGAAAACAACTCAAGAGAAGGCATATTTATAGCCTCTCCAAAATCTGCCCGTTGGCAGTCAGGAAAGGGCAAAATTGCCCGCCAACGGTCATTTTTATGACCGTTAAGCCACCGGTCGACCACCCAATCGACCGAGGCCTGGATTCAGAGAGCAGGTTCTCTGCCAGTCGACTGCCTGGTTGACCGGCACCAGATCCAGAGAGCAGAGATCTCTGCCGGTCGACCGGGTCGGTCGACCGGCCCACCTGCCTACACTCTCGTGCACGTTTGTGCACATCAGTCGACCGGACCAGTCGACTGACTTCTGCCTCGGTCGACCGTTCGTTCGACCGACAGAAGGCCAGGTCAAACAATAATAGGGCTTAAAACTTTATCTTTTTACCTTCAATAAAATCCCATAAAATCACATAAATTCAACAAAATAAAGTTCATATAAGATCTTTGAAATACAAATATGTGTGACAAAATTCAACACATATTATAAACAATTTGAACCATTTTTGTAATATAAAAATTTGCCTTTAAACCAAAATCGGTATTTTCTAAACTTGAATTTTTGAAATGGAAAACCGTTTTCTCCAAAACTCATATGGATACAAAAACATGATATTGAAACAACTTTGAAGCATATTGTATATAGATAGAATCCAATATACATATAAAGATATCTATCTATGTTTTTGACATGAAATCCAAAATCCGGTTAAACTGAAAACCAAAACCAATAAACTTTAAACATGTGTGTGTATGTGAACTTGAGCACATCAATGCTATCTAATCTTTACAAGAGATCTAAACATAAACTAAACTAAACAAACTGAGGTCTTCTTGTCTCCAAGCTGACTCGATCCAAACGCGATCCAACGAGCTTGACTCCAACCGAGTGCTAGATGGATCTTGACGTGCGAGCTCTTGAATCTGCATGTGAAAGCTCCAAAACTCCTTTGTTGAAGCCAAACACCTACTAAAATCTTGATCAAATATCTGAAACTAAATATCACAAGATTATTAGTAAACTATAACTACATGAGTTAATCATCATCAAAACTAGAGTGATGGGCCTCTGGGCCAATATCATCTTCTCCAAAGCCTTTTTTAAGTTTTAATTTTTCTTTTAATCATTCCCTTACACTCCATTCTCTTTTTCAATACAAAAAAAGAAAGAAAAACACCAACACCATCCTTTGTTATTTAACAATTCATCAAAAAGCTTCTATCACATTCCTCCTCGTGGACACGACCCGTTAACCCAAAGCTAGACGTAATTTCTTAAGGATATGTGCACCAAGAAGAGAAAGACTACTGTGCCCAAGAAAGTCTTCTTAGCCACTAACATTAGTGAGCTACTGTCGGGTCCGATCCGTGTCAAGTATAAGGATCCGAGTTGTCCCATCATTGCCTGCACTATAGGACAAGCCGAGATTAGTCATGCACTTCTTGACTTAGGGGCAAGTATCAACATGCTTCCATTCTCAGTTTATCAACAACTCGGGTTGGGCGATCTTAGTCCAACTCGAGTCATAATCCAACTGGTTGACCGTTCTGTGAAAGTTTCAAAGGGGAAAATTAATGATGTCTTTATCCGGGTTAGGGAGTTTATCTACCCAGTTGATTTTATAGTTCTTGAGACACAAACCTGTGTCCAATCCTAGGGCTCAAACTCCTGTTATCCTAGGGTATCCATTCCTTGCTACTGCCAATGCTATTATCAATCATAAGAATGGGTCTATGAGATTAACCTTTGGGGACATGACTAGAGAAGTCAATGTCTTCAACCTAGAAAAACAACCTCGTAAGATAAGAGACCAAACGTTTGAGGTAAACTTTGTTAAAAATAATTGTGATGAATAAAGTGAAGGTATAGAGAATGAGTCTTTGTTTCTTGATGAATTATTTAATGCATGTGATTATATTAATGAGAAGGCATATGTCGGAGATCTTAATTTTATAGTACCCTTTATAAAAAGGAAATTTGATTTGAATATTTTCACTTTCGATAGGCCAACCAATGATATATCGCATGAGAATATAATTCAAGAACCTCCGATTGACCTACTCTTTAAAAACCTCTTCGAAGAAGAACTCATGCGTTTGGATGAACGACTAGGGATATTTTGGTTAATTACACACCTCCAGGAGAAAGTGTTGACCTAAGTTTTGAGGAGATGTATGGAACAAAATTAGAATTCCTAAGCATTCATAGTGAGAAAGTTCCAACTGAGAAGTGTGATGGTGATCAATTTTTGAATAATGAATGTAAAAATATGAGGAAGAAAAACTTAAAAAAGGTGAGACTGGAGAGGAAGAGAGCTAAAATGATAAAAAGATTGGCCTCCCATTGGAATGATGGGAAGAAGCTAGAGAGATGAGACTGAAAAAGATTTAGGTGTGGAAGAAACATGATATTGTACATATTTTTGTATTTTTTTTGTGTGTGTGTTGTGTATTATGCACCTCTTTTACATTCCATTTCATGCATCTGTACATTTTTTTTCATACATTGGGGACAATGCATGAGATAAGTGTGAGGGAGTGCTCTAACATGACTAATATAACTATAAAAAAGAAAAAAAATATATATATAAATATAAAACTTTTTGAAAGAAAAAAAATATTTTGATATATTTTTTGTAAGAAATTAAGTCAATTTTAAGGAATAGGAAAATCATAATTAGGATTTCTTATACTTGGTCAAAATAAGATGACTTGTTTGATTTTCAGGGTTAGAAAGAAAAATTGATGAAAGTAATTTAGTCTTAATTTTTACCTTGAAAAAATATGCACACCTTATACACTTACACACTTAGAGTTCAAAAACAAATATTCTTATGCCTTATAAAAAAGAGAAAAAAATATAAAAATATGCACACCTTATACACTTACACACTTAGGATTCAAAAACAAAGATTCTTATGCCTTATAAAAAAAGAGATATATATATATATATATATATATATATATATATATATATATATATATATATATATATATATATATATATATGAAAAATAAATAAATTTAATTATTGATTAGCTAGGTGCTTTGGCTAAGAAAGCCTTAGTATTTATGTAAAAGATAATGAGATAAGTTTAGAAAATATATATATATATATATATAAATCCTCTGATTAAGCTGGGTATTTGTGCCTCATGAAGCATAAGTATTCACGCCTAAAAGGGATACATTTTATAAATAAAAATCCTTGGTTTCGTGGCTTTATCTACTCGAGTGTTTAAGTTCTTAGGGGTGTTTTCTCACCTGGTGTCCTAGACTGTCCGGTTTGGGTGTCACCGATTAAAGGCTCGTTACATGGGCAGATTAGAAAGCTTAATGGATAGAGGAATAAATACCACCAAAAATAAATATAAATAAGGCATAGGAGATAATGTTAAAGAGAACCCTTAGTCAAACTTCACAGTCGCGAAGGTGCATATGACTCAGGGTAAAGTAATAGACCGATGAGAAATACAATTTGACTCCTTACTTTGATTGATGACATGTTTTTGAATAGAGACTAAGTTTAGGAATGAAAAGTTCGATATTCCTATAACTTATAGATTACTTGAACTCTTACAAATATACTTCAAATATTTTCTCTCTTTTCAAAATGCTTTTCGAAAATACTAACATTTTTCTCTTTCTTTATGGATTTTGTGGGTGTAATCCACTGAAAACTCTCACGAGACAAAACTCGTCCTCTAGGGGTAACCTAGAGGTTTAACGGCTTATTGTACATGCTCAGTGCAATCAGTGACTTGTGAAAGTGGTCTAATAATTGATTAGGATTAGTTTTGATGTTTTGCTCGAGGACGAGCAAAAGATAAGTGTGGGGGTGTGATCAGTCACATATATTGCATATATACACATTACCATGTTTATATCTATAAATCCTATTAATAAGTGTTATTTTTCTTTTATAAAGTGCAGGCTCATTGCTAAAGGAAAGGGAAGAGAAACGAGCCCAAAAGCCCATCAAATTCAGATTTAATTCAAAATTAATTCGAATCAGAAAATCAGGGCAGATCATGGCAAATCAGGGAGGTTGAAAACCGATTAATTTGATTTTGTAAGAATCCAAATCGGTTAGCTTGAGAATCACCGGAGATCAGATCAGAATCAGAGACAAACAGCAAAGCCAGCCAGACAAAAGGGGAAAAAATGACACGCCATCTAGATCCCCGCCTAGATGTGGCCATCTGGCCACATCCTGGCACCGTTTAATGGAGATAAGGGGAGTGTTTGCTCCCTTATCTCCTCACTCCTCTTCCCTCTGGGTTTTTGCCTGTAAAAGGCAGGTTTTGTACTGAAAAAGGAAGCGAAGACTAGGATTAGAATTCTTGTTCATTTTTAGGATTTTAGGAGTATTGTTAGATAGTTCTGAGAAGCTGTATCTCATATTTACTTTTTAGTTTAGACCAGTAAAGAGAGAAGAGTGGAACTGAGTGTGTAATTCATCCTTGAAGTGACAATCAAAGGAGATTCAACTTGCTTATTCAACTCCACTCAATTCGGTATGTCTATGTTTTATTTTCATTCTCTTGTTTGCTTTCTTTTATCATGAGTAATGATCGTACATATATTTTGTATTCTTTTCATTACACTCCTACATTTATCGTGTAATAAATCTGCTAATTTTCTTGTCTTAAATATCTATTTTGCAGAAGATAATAATGAAGAGAAAGAGGATTAAACCAAATAAATACTAGTTAAAATTAGATTTAACTGGATCTATTTGGTTAGCTGAGGATGATCCCAGATCTAGTTAGAACAAATCAAGGATTGGGATAAATGTTCAGCTGAAGATCAGAGCAAATCAGAAAGATAACACCAAAATGGAAACCGGTAAAATTCAGATTTTCATAAATCCATTTTGGTTAGCTAAAGATCAACCGAGGATAAATACAGAGAGGTAAATGAATAGAGAGAAGATCAACGGATGAGATGAAGCAAGTTTGACTCAGATTCTAACTGGATACATTTTAATATTTGAATCATACCGTTCGCTACCGATCTCAAATCTGATGATTCAAGATGATCCAGAAAGCAGACTTACAGGCTACAACTTTTATGTTAATCACTTTTTCTAATTCTATCATTTGATAAGTGATATTCAGCAATCAACACGCAAATAAACTGCAGATCAGAACTGAATATCCACATCAAATCAAGCTTGGAGATAAGGGGAGGATTCAAATTCAAAAATAGTCAGCTTTCCCTATCTTCATACTCCTCTAACCTCTGCATTTCTTCTATAAATACCTGCAATCTCAAAGGTAAAAAGAATGACCATGCAGAGATAGAATTTAGTCCACTTTTTCATTCTTTTTAATGTAGGTTTTTATTTTCTTTTCATGTAATTTTTAATTCTTTGTAAGTATAGTTTAGACTGATTCATGTAAGTAAGAGAGTGAGGCTTATGTTGAGAGTGACACCGATGTACCTCCTCCTTTCTTCCATCGTTTCTGTAAGCAATAAAAGGTAATTTTTTTTATGTTTGTCTTTACTTTTGTTTCCTTCTTCTTCTTTCTACTTTTCCTCTTTTGGTTATGATGAATATTCAAGTGAATCTAGAAGCATCAGTATAGCAATGTTTGTATGAGTGCCAACGATATTTCATGATGATGTTCTCCTCCTCAAGATTCCATATCATTTCATTCTTGTTCATCTTGATGATGTAATGCGAATGGGGACTGAGCTTGATCTTATGTTTTATGCGTTGAACGCCTCTGAAGCAAGGTAGAACATGCAAGGGTTCCAGGTAAGTCATCAACCAGAGGAGGTAAGTATTTCTTTAATCTTTTCTTTCTTTTCTTTTATTTCTTTAGTTTAGATCACCAACACCACAATCTACCACTTCTTATCACTCCTTTTCCATTTCTTTGTATATATCATTTCTAGTTTCTCCATCTTCTTAATCTACCATCTTCTTTCTAATTCAACTTTAACTCAATTTTTCCTTTTTCTTTTAAAGAACTAAATAAGAACTTTAACCATTAATCGTAGCATAAAAGAGAACTTACTAAAAAGCTTCCATCGCTAGTCCCTCCTTGTGGATCACGACCGACATAGCCACTTGCTATCGCGGTAGAATTGAGCAACTTGCACTTTTCATTCTTAGTTCTGAAATACTGTATTTTATGTGCAGATAAAACCTCAATCAAATTTTGATGCCGTTGCCGGGGAGGGACGGTAAGTAATTCTCTTTAAAGTTTACGTTTTTTGTTAACTTTCTTCTTTATTCTTGGTGTACAGGTTTGACAACAAGAAATTTTTCTGCAGTGGACATATAAGTGGTCTTGGACTCTGCTCAAGAAAGCATAGCCAAGAAGCCCTCAGATTTTCTACATTCCTGTGGCAATCTGAAGAGTGAACTACTAACCTGTATTTTCTGCAGGTTGGCTGTAGTGCAAGGTTTCATATCTGTAGCTATCATTTCCTTGTTTGTCTCATTGTATTTACTTTCTAACCTCAACAGTAAAATGATGTTTGTTAAATGCTAAAAATGGTTTAGACTTTGCATTTAGGCACGTGTCTAATTCGTTTACATTTTAAATTACTGTTGAAGAGTGCTGGAGCAAAAGGTACGTTTGCATGGCATATAGTTTAGGAAATATTCTTGAGTGATTATTTGCATGTTGCATGTTACTTTTCTTTATCCTGCACACCTTGCACAATCAATCTTAAGGGCTTGTCCTATAAACAAGATAATGTGGGGAAGTCATTACTCCCCTTAGTCCACAAACAATCTTCTCACTCACTAACTCAAACCTAACTAAAACTGACTAAATGTTGGCCCTAGGGACATATCGGACTCAATTAGGAGATTATCCTAAGGGGGAAGGTGTTAGAATTTGACTCCTACCAAATCAGTGTCTAAGGAAAGGGATTGAGGGGCGAAACTCCGAAGGCTGGTGGTTTAGCTTAATTAGGTCCGTCGCTTTTTCTCAGATACCTCCCATCAATCTTGCCCTGACCTGACTGATTAGCTTGTGGTCAAAGTCTACATTATACCTCCCGTGGACGGTCTAATCAGTTAGGAGTTGTCTAGGTCAAAAGTCTACCCTAACTTAGTTTAGATTTTTTTTATTTATTTGCTTATTTGTTTGTTTTTCTTTTTTTTGTGTTTGACATTTCTTATGTGATATGGCTTATAATAATAATTTTTTCAATTTTAATGGTAATCCATATTACACACCAACCTCTTTTTCGGATATTACCAACCCGGCATATCATAACTTTAACCAACATAGTGTGCCGGATTCGTCTTATCCGAATCAATATAACCCATACCCTCAATCTTATGACTATAATTTCTAGAATAATTTCAACTCTTCACAGAGTCAATGGGGATTCACCTCTCCCGAGTCCAATTTTCAACCAACTTGTCCTCCTATCCACCTTGTCCATAATATTTCCAAGATTCATACTCAGTTCCACCAGTCCAAAGTAGAAAACCATCAATTTTAGAAATGAGTATGCGTGAGTCCAAACAACAATTACAAAATCTGACGGACCACAATTTCACCACCAATTCCAAAACAACACTTCATCTTTTCAAGTCCAATCGTAACAAAACGATGAACCAATCAACTATGAAAAGATGCTTGAAGCTATGACTCAGGCTCAAAACCCTCGTAATCATGACATATATATGATGGTCCAAACTTTACGTTCTCACCGTTTGACCATTTCTGATGTTGCTAACCATTCTGTTAGAGCCGAAGAGTCATGTTGTTTTGGAAAACAAGGTTCCATTTCAGCACAATCATTTGAACTTGCCCAAACTCCAAATTTTGAAAATGACATTGACAGTTTGGCAAGTTATCCCTTTCTTGAAATTGAACTTGAGAATGAATATGATCCTGAACCTCAACTTAGTGATTCAATTCTACTTCCTGATTCAATAATGACTCCAGTGTCTTCACCAAATTTCAATCTTTTTCCCGAGTCAACATTGGATCCTGTGCCAATTCATAATGAAATTGAATCGCCCATCTTTGATGATCATCATATTGAACTTGACCAGTTTCATACTTTTGAAAGTCCTATTGACAAATTGGCAAGTTCTCATTTTATGAAATTGAACTCAATGAGAAATGTGACCTAGATTCTCAAATCTGTGATCCAGTTCAAATTCCCGAATCAATATTGACTCCTGTTTTGTTATCCGACTTGAGTAATATTTTAGAGTCAGTTTTGATTCCCACACCTGTTCTTCTTGAACTTAAATCACCAATATTAAGTCACATTCCATTGTGGGGAAATGAATGTGGACTTGAGTTTCAACTTCTTGATTTGGACCCACTTCCTGAGCTGATCTCAACTCCTGAACCTTTACTTGACTTAAGTCACTTTCCTGAGTCGGTATTAGTTCACATACTTCCTAAGTCCAAGTCAATCATTCCATCTTTTCACACTCCATTTTGGGACAAGACGGTTGACAAAATTGACTCCAAAATTAATTATGAAATTTGAAAATTAGATGGGGTTAAATTTTTAATAAAAACCGTTCATATATACATCATTTTAGTGGGTTATATAAGAGAGATTTCAGGTGGGTTCCTCCGAACTCCACGAAAAGTCGATTGGGCCGCATTTCGTGGACCAATCAGACCACCAACGGAACCACCACCTTAAGGTAATATTTTCCTTTCCTTTCTTCTTTCTCATGCATCTATGCATTAATTCATACATTGAGGACAATGCATGAGATAGGTGTGGGGGAGGGTCTAACATAACTTAGTTTTTTTTTTTTTTTTATAAAAAAAGAAAATAAAAAAATTATTATTAACATTTTCTTTACTTTTAAAAACTTTTTGAAAATAGAAACAATATTTTGACATATTTTTTGTAAGAAATTAAGTCAATTTAAGGAATAGGAGAATCATAAATAGGATTTCTTATACTTGGTCAAAATAAGATTATTTGTTTGATTTTAGAGTTAGGAAGATAATTTGTCAAAGTAATTTAGTCTTGATTTTTACCTTGATGAAATAGGCACACTTCATACACTTACACACTTAGGGTTCAAAAACAAAGATTCTTATGCCTAAAAAAGAAAAAAGAAAAAATATATCTATGAAAGATAAACAAATCTAATTATTGATTAGCTAGATGCTTTGGCCTAAGCAAGCCTTAGTATTTATGCGAAAGATTATTAGATAAGTTTGAGAAAAGTATATATATAAAAATTCTCTGATTAAGCTGGGTATTTGTGCCTAATAAAGCATAAGTATTCACGCCTAAAAGCGGTTCATATAATAAAATTCTTAGTTTTGTGGCCTTATTTGCTCGAGTCCTTAAGTCCTGGGGTGTTTTCTCACCCGGTGCCCTAAGACCGTTTGGTTTGGGAGTCATCGATTAAAGGCTCGTTACATGGGCAGATTAGATAGCCTAATAGAACTAAGGAATAATACCACAAAAATAAAAAATAATAAATAAATAAGGCATAAGCATTAAAGTTAAAGAACCCTTAGTCAAAATTTCACGGTCACAAAGGTGCATATGACTTAGGGTAAAGTAATAGACTAGATGAGAAGTACAATTTGACTCCTTACTTTGATTGATAACAAATTTTTGAACAGAGACTAAGTTTAGGAATGAAAATTTTGGTTTTCCTATAACTTATAGTTTACTTAAATCTTACAATAATATTTCAAATAATTTTCTCTTTCAAAATACTTTTCGAAAATACTAACTCTTTGTTACCTTTCTTTATGGATTTTGTGGGTGCAATCCACTAAAAACCCTCACGAGACAAAACTCGTCCTCTAGGGGAAACCTAAAGGTTTAACGGCTTGTTGCACATGCTCAGTGCAATCGCGTAACCTACGAAAGTGGTCTAATAATCTTTGGTTTAGTTTTGTTGATTTGCTCGAGGACGAGCAAAAGAAGTAACTAAACCATCTTCTGGGCTCACTAATCAATTTCTTCTACCTCCTTTCTCTTGATTGATTTTTATGAAAGCAACTCTTTTGAATTAGAATAATGCCTAAGTTAAACTTTGTTCTTGAAAGCACATGAGGATGTCTTTTAAACTTGGACTTTCAAAACACAAATATTTTTAAACTATTTTTATTCCATAATTGCTTCTTCGCGCTTGATGGTTTAACATTCTCTTTTTAATGATGTGTTAAGAAAGGTCTTAAGATTTAAACAGAACCATCTTATTTGTTTTGCTTGAACATTAAAAGAAACTAAAGATTTTTGCCTATGATAAAAGTGATGCACCAAAATGTTCTTGAAATAAGTAAGTAGTTGAGTAGAAGATTAGTCAGCTCGGATCCTTTTCGTAATTTAAATCACAGCCAAATCACTCTCAAATCATTTTCTAAAAGATCATCTTCTCCAAAGCCTTTTCTAAGTTTTAATTTTTCTTTTAATCAGTCCCTTACTCTCTATTCTCTTTTTCAATATAAAAAAAAAAGAAAGAAAAACACCAACACCATCCTTTGTTATTTAACAATTCATCAAAAAGCTTCTATCGCATTCTTCCTCGTGGACACGACCCGTTAGCCCAAAGCTAGACGGTAATTCTCATTGCTCTTTATTTTCAATCACATACATAGGAATGAGAAAACTCTCCCTACCCAATCCTTGACTATTCCCGATACTTCTAGCCATATTAATGGAAACCAAAAATCATGGTATCTTGAAGACTATGATCAAGATTCAATTTCACCACAAAACTTTAAACTTGACCAATACCAACCCAATGATAAATTGGTAAGTTTTCATTTCAATGAGATTGAACTTGAAGATGAATGTGACACTGATTTCTAATATTGTGATTCAGTTTCACTTTTCGAATCGATATTGACTTTGGTATTCTTACCAGATTTGAACCCAATTTCGGAGCCAACATTGATTCCTATCCCAATAGAGCTTGAACATGGACCACCTATTTCAGATAGTCACATTCCATTGTTGGGAAATGAATGTGAACTTCAATTCTATGATTTGGACCAAACTCATGAATCAACTCCGACTCTCGAATCTAAAGTTGATTTGAGTTTTATTCTCGAGTCAACGTCAGTTCTTATTCCTTTCATTGTCGAGCCCAAATCATCCATTCCACAAAATCACATTCCATTATTGGACCAAGGTTAGATCAATATGACTCTGTGATGATATCCCACGATTAGTTATATAACTGGGAAAATTTTCTTGGTAGGATCTTGCATGATCCTATTCATATTGGGGAGTATAAAAATATTAATAGGAAAGAGATCATGAAAGGTGGATTTCATGAAAATTCACAGTATCTAGATTGTGCAGAAACGCGTGGCCCATTGAGATCACCACCGGAACCACCACCTTGAGGTAACAATTTTCCTTCCCTTTCACGCTTTTCATGTATTATTACATTTCCTTCATACATTGAGGATAATGCATGAGTTAGGTGTGAGAGAGGGTTTACTAACATGCTAATTTAGGTTTTTACTTATATAAAAAAAATCCTTTCTTTAAAAATTTTTGAAAAGGAAAATAATACTTTGACTTATTTTGTAAGAAATTAATTTAATTTTAAGGAATAAGAGGATCATAATTAGGATTTCTTATACTTAGTCAAAATAAAATTATTTGTTTGATTTTGAGGTTAGGAAGAAAGGTTGAAAAAGTAATTTAGTCTTCATTTTTACCTTGATGAAATATGCATACTTTATACACTTACACACTTAAGGTTCTAAAACAAAGATTCTTATGCTTTAAAAAATATTATATAAAAAATCCTCTGATTAAGCTGGGTATTTGTGCCTCATAAAGCATAAGTATTCATGCCTAAAAGTTATTCATATAAATAACAATCCTTAGTTTTGTGGCCTTGTTTGCTCGAGTCCTAAGTCCTTGGGGTGTTTTCTCACCCGGTGCCCTAAAATCGTGTGGTTTGGGAGTCACTGACTAAGCCTCATTACATGAGCGAATTAGAAAGCCTAATAGAGCTAATGCATATTACGGTCATTAATGTAAAGAAAAAATAAGGCATAAGAGTTAGAATAAAAAAAATTCGAGTCAAATTTTCATAGTCACAAGGTGCATATGACTTAGGGTAAAATAATAGACTAGATGAGAATACAATTTTAATCCTTACCTTGACTGAAAATAAGTTTTTACATAGAGAATAAGTTTAGGAATGACTAAGTTTTGATAATCCTATGACTTATAGATTACTTGAATTTTTACATTAATACTTCAAATATTTTTTCTTCAAAATGCGTTTTCAAAAATACTAACACTTTGTTTTTATTTCTTTATGAATTTTGTGAGTGCATTTCATTGAAAACCCTCATGAGACAAAACTCGTCCTCTAGGGGTAACCTAGAGGTTTAACAGCTTGTTGCAGATGCTAAATGCAACCGTGATTCCTATGAAAGTGAGTTAAATTGGGTTAGCTTTACTTTTTGTTTTGCTCGAGGACAAGCGAAAGATAGGTATGGGGTATGATCGTACACATGTATTACATGTTTTCATATCATATGTGTCATATTTTTACATTTATGTTTAAATAAAACTCTGCTATTTAATGTATTTTTATGTTAGTGGCATGCAATAAAATTAAGGAAGAAAAAGGAGAGATTGACAGATTTATCCAATTAAATCCAAAAATTCAAAAGAAAGAGGATTGATTCAAATATAAAGGTTTTAAAAGCTATCTTATCTGAAAACTGAATATATTAGGTAAGATAATATCATCTAATTTCAAATGAAAATGGATTAGAAGAAGACCCTATCAGTTTCACTGAGGATAAAGAGATAGATCATCAAATATGAAGCAAATATTCAAAATTCAAAAAGAGAGAAAGATAGGAAGAATCAACGGACACACGCACCCAGACCCTGGCCTACGGCCAGGATCTTGACATGGAAATATTGCAAAAGCCGCGTTTCCCCGGCCAAGTGTTTGGGGGAGTGCTAACCCCTATCTCTTTCTTCCTATAAATACCTGCATTCGAAGGCAGAAGGAGAACTCCAGCAAAGAGCTTTAGTTTAGTTTAGTTTAGTTTTTTTCTTTTTCAATGCAATTTTTATTTTATTTTAAGTTAGAGAGAGTTACATGAGAGAAGAAGGAGAAGAATTGTAATTAGAAAGATACTGATGTAATCCTTCTTCAGAGAGTTGTATTGAAGTGACAACCAATGTGATTCTCAACTGTTTCTTCAATGTACTCAATCTAGTCAATTGCTGCTTTTTTTATCTCATTTTGCTTTACATTACTTCGCATCGAATCAGGGTACGTTTAATCTACAACAGAGATAAGTCTTCTTCCTTTATCTCTTTTCCATTTTTCTTTCTTAGATTGATATAACAATTTTCAAAATCAACACTTTCTCTTTTTATTTCTTTTTCTTTAAACTCATTTTCGTTTTTTTTTTTGAACAACAAACCCATCTCTTCTTTAGATCCCTTTTAACTTTATTAGCTTTAACTATTTTTATTTTCTTTTAAAACTGAGAAGAGAACTTTTAAACTTGTTTTTGTAACTTAAAAGAAGAAATATACACAAAGCTTCCATCGTAGTCCCTCCCTGTGGATCATGACCTGCTAGCCCTAGGCTACACGGTAGCATTGAGGACCTAACACTGTTCTAAACTTCTATATTTTTCTGTGTAGGTTTGGCTCGATCATTTGTGGTTGTGATTTACTCGTTGTGTCTATTCGAGAAGCTATTTGGGTTCTGAAGCATTTGAAATGATTTGGCATGTAGTTCCCGAGTGGGATTCATTCCACAATGGTACCTGAGAATCTTTCCTAAGTGGGAAAACCTTTAGCTTCGACATTGTATGTCGTAGTAGCCATCAGGGTAGGATTCGAGATATGTTGTTGGCTCCCTCGGGTAGCCATCATGGTAGGTCCCATTATAGGCTAACTCCCAGGGATAGCCGTAGGGTAAAGACCCATGTAGGCTGTTGACTCACTCGGGTGGCCATCAGGGTAAGTCCCATTATAGGCTTATTCTGAGTAGTCAGTGTAGGCGATCCCCCATCTTTCAGGAGACTCCTCGAGGGGTAGCCATCAGGGTGAAGACCCGTGTAGACTGTTGACTCACTCGGGTGGCCATCAGGGTAAGTCCCATTGTAGGCTGACTCCAAGCCGTCAATGTGGGCAAGCCTCCATCTTTCGGGAGACTTCTTGAGGGGTAGCCATCAGGTGAAGACCCATGTAGGTTATTGACTCGCTCGGGTGGCCATCAGGGTAAGTCCCATTATAGGCTGACCCTGAACAGTCAATGGGGATGAGCCTTCATCTTTCAGGAGACTTCCCGGGGGTGAAGCCATCATGATGAAGACCCGTGTAAGTTATTGACTCGCTCGGGTGGCCATCAGGGTAAGGCCTATTATAGGCTGACTCTGAGAAGGCAATGTAGGCGAGCCTCCATCTTTCAGGAGACTCACTGAGGAGTAGCCGTCAGGGTGAAGACCCGTGTAGGTTATTGACTCACTCAGGTGGCCATCAGGGTAAGTCCCCTTGTAGGTTGATTCTGACCAGTCAATGTGGGCGAGCTCCATCTTTCAAGAGACTCCTCGAGGGGTAGCTATCAGGGTGAAGACCCATATAGGCTATTGACTCGCTCAGGTAGCCATCAGGGTAAGTCCCATTAGAGGCTGACTCTGAGCAGTCAATATGGTCAAGCCTCCATCTTACAGGAGACTCCTCGAGGGTTGCCGTCAGGGTGAAGACCCGTGTAGGCTGTTGACTCACTCGGGTGGCCATCAGGGTAAGTCTCAATATAGGCTGACTCTGAGCAGTCAATGTAGGCGAGCCTCCATCTTTTAGGAGACTCCCCACGGGTAGCTGTCAGCGTGAATACCCGTGTAGGCTGTTGACTTGCTCGAGTGGCCATCAGGATAAGCCCCATTATAGGCTGACTCTGAACAGGCAATGTGGGCGAGCCTCCATCTTTCAGGAGACTCCCCGAGGGGTAGACGTCAGGGTGAAGTCCCGTATATGCTGTTGACTCACTTGGATGGCCATCAGCGTAAGTCCCATTATAGGCTGACTTCGAGCAGTCAATGTAGGTAAGCCTCCATCTTTCAGGAGACTCCCTCAGGGGTAGCCGTCAGGTGAAGACTTGTGTAGGTTGTTGACTCGCTCGTGTGACCATCAAGTAAGTATAATATCCCATTCCAGAAATACATACACGGATGCATATCCTGATTTTTCGCTCGTATTTTTCTCTTTTCTCCGTATTTATTTTTAGTATTACTTTTATTATTATTTTGGTATCCGATCAAGATTTTGTGTTCTCAGAATTAGCCCGAGTCTAAATCCAGGACCTGATCTTAATAAAACTACTCAATTTGATTTTTTTGATAATATGATTGGACCTATTTCAGTTTCAGATACTTATTTTCAGTATTTTGGATTTTTTAGATTTTTCTAGATTTTTTCTGAATATTTTGCAAAATCTCTAAAAATGGGTATCAACCAGTATCGCAGGTTAATTTTCAGATTTTTTTAACTTACAAATGGAGTTAAATTTCTGGAATCTGTTTCCATATTTTTCTTCAAAATTATATGTTCTATTTTAATGCATTTTTGGTAATTTTTCTGAATTAGCAAAAAATTCGCCGAATCGATATCGACCGTTATCATCGATTGATTCCAGGATTTTCAATTTGCAAACCGGATTGAATTTCTTGAACGATTTCACATTACTCCCCAGCATAATATTTTCTATTTTATAGAATTTTTAGAAAACATTCTGAACTAATCAAATTTTATTCAATTAAATAATATTAAATAAATTCTTTTTTCATCTTTTCTTTTTTCCCTTTCTCCGTTCTTCTCCACACTTCCTCCACCGACCTTAGCCACTGACCTACAACCATCACCTTCTTTCTTTCTTCCCCTTTCTTTATTTATCTCTCCCTCTTTCTATTAATCTCTTTCACTCCTTTAATCTCTCTCTCTCTAATTTTCTCTGTCCCTCCACACTCTTTATCTTTCCTCTCTCGCTCTCCCAACTGACCGTGACCACCACCGCCATCCTGTCTACGCCATTGGCCACCCCTATGACGGCCCAACTCCGGTCGCCCACTCTTTCGTCCTCTCCTCTCCTCTACCTTCAATTCCTTTATTTCCTTCTTCATCAACTTTTCCACCATCACTACCATTAACCAACACTTCCACCATCATCACATCTTCCCTTCAACCACCACCAACCACCATCTCCACCTATTTTAAATTACAACTCCACCTCCTTCAATTTCATCATCCATCACCAATTTCATCTTCTCCATCACCAAACAATAACAACACCTCCCTCTTCATTTACATCCCTTCCTCCCTCCCTCACCTACTCCTCTCCTCACCTGGGCCAGATGGTCAGCAACCCAAGCTGCGTCGCTGACGGCCTGTCTCCGACCGACCTCCTGGGGGCAGTACCCCTCCTCTTCTCTCCTTTCCTCTTTTTCCCTTTCTTTCTTTCTTTCTTTTTCTTTGTATTCTCTTTTCTTTCCTTTCTTTTCTTTCTCTATTCTTTATCTATTTCTCTCTCTTCTCTGCCTTTCTCTCCCCTCTCTCTCTTCACTCTAATTTCTTTCTCATTGGATTTTGCATTATTTCACAATTTTTAGGCGAGTACCTCTCCTTATTTTAGTTAGTACTATTTTCCTGTTATGCGAGTACTATTTCCTGTGTGCGAGTACTCTCGCTATACTTGGATTTTCCCGCTTCAATGGGTGACAAATATATTTTTAAGAATTTTTATACAATTATTAAATTTTGGGAATTGTCGTTGTAAATGTAAAATCCTTGTATTGGTGATTCGAGGTGTTGGATGTCCTGTGGATGTGTCTGGATGATCGTGGTAGTTTTTAGGAATTATCTGTATTTTTTTTATATTTTGGGACTAACAGTGATGCAGTTTGCAGATACAGCCCACTTTTCGGGCTACCCAAAGGGCAATGTGCATTGTACCCTTTGGGTTTCGTGGTAGCTGCAGGGAGTGCGCTTAGACCTTTATGGTCTCTCATTTAACACCCAGCGATATGGACTATTATTTATTATATATGTGTGTGTACATGTGTGGTACTAACTTTTTTATGCAGGTACCTACTTGGCCTTCTGACCCTATTAGCCTTCAGGCTCTCGAATTCCCAGGTTAATTACCAATAGGCACTGTAGATTGTACCTAGAGGGAGCTACTGGGAGTGCGCTTAGACATTATGGTCTCTTTTATGCCCACTCCTCAAAAGGGGGTGCGCTTAGACCGTTCGCGGTCTCTCGGCTCTGCCAGATTGGCATATGTAACGCTTAGCGCTTTATCGCTAAACTCGCCCAGGCGAAACACTGTCGGATTTCAGACTTGCAGGCTAAGCAGAGTCATTCTTGTAGCTCCGCCGAGCACTTTAGTGATTAAACACTGTTCGCTGTTTGTGCTTCCAGCACTGCTTGCTCCGCTTGTTTGTGTATTTAAATATAACGCTGCTTTATCATATATTTATATCTATGAAGAGTTTGAAATACCTGATATGATATATTTCTGAAATGCATTAGATTTTTGCAACTTGTCTGACATCTGATATTCTTGATACTGCATTATAACTCACTACTGATACTGACACTAAATACCGATACGCTACTGAATTGATTGAACAATATCATTCACCAAATACTATAACACCTGACTGACACCTGATTGTATACCAGACATGGTATTTAACACCTGATACTATACCATGATTCCTGACTTGGAACAAATACTCATGATGTACTTTGGATTTGGTACTGTTCCCCTGAACAGATTAAGTTACAAGATGTATCCGCCGGAAAAAGAAAGAGGGAATTGCTGTAAAGATTTCTTTGAATCAGATGAAAAGATTACAACAAGACTTTTCCTTCCAGTTACAAGGGAGGGAGGATGTTGAAGCTTGAATCCCCCTTTGTTTAATGCTGGGTTCTTCGTGTGGCGGTGGAGAGTGAATCTTGTTCTCCATTGACCAGATGACCGTCCTGGACCGTCGGGGGTCTTCTCTTCGGTCGGTAGAAAGAGTAACTCAGCTCCGTCTACCAAAACTCTCAAAGAGGAGGTAGGCGAAGAGCGGCTAGTACTCAGTAAGCTCGCTGAAGAGTCTCCTCCCTCTGTCTGTTGTTGAAGTCGTGCTTCCCTCTTGATGATCCTCTTGCCTGGATTCGATCGATCTTGATGATGCCTTGACCTTCTTAATTCTCGACCTTTCCAAAGCTTCGATCCCCTCTTCATAGCAAACAAGGCTATTTATAGGGGTCTCAGGGGGTGAAGGTGCCTCCTGAAAACGCTCCCGAATGAGGGGCCACTACCCGCTACATGCGCGGTGACTGGCCCCGCAATCAGGGCAGTTGCAACTGAGACGCGGGCGTTGAGCCAAACGCGCCTTGAAGTTTGAGACGCGGGCGTCGAGCCAAACGCGCCCTGAAGTTGAGACGCGGGCGTCGAGCCAACGCGCCTTAATGCTGAGACGCGGGCTTCGGGCCTTCACGTCTGGACGCTGAGGCGCGGGCGTCGGGCCGACGCGCCTTGATGCTGAGACGCGGGCTTCGGGCCGACGCGTCTGGACGTTGAGACGCGGGTGTAGAGCCAACGCGTCTTAATGCTAAGACGCGGGCATCGATTCCTCGCCTCTAGAGCTTGAGACTCTGCTTCCTTAATGGCTTGTCTGTTAGTCATTTTTAGACAGCCTACAGAACCCCCTCCAAAGTTTCTGATATTCCGCAGTTGAATGGGACGGATTTCGGAATACTTTGGATCTTAGCCGTGTTCGCCTTTATGACTGGACTGTTGATGCTTCGGGCTTGATCTTATCTGGAATTGGTCTTCGTGAGTGTACTGTTGAACTCTTTGAAGCCGTCAGAGTTGATCGTGTTGAGTGTCTAGATACACAGTCTAGACCTCCCCGATTGCTTTTAGTCTGTCACGGGTGCGCTTTTGGCCGGGAGTGGTTGGTTGTCTGTTTGCGTCAGTGTACTGTTGAACTGACTTGCAGAAGCAGGAGACTGGACGCAGGTTCCTTTTTGAAAAAGCAGAGACTGCTTTAAAGACGCGACTTCCATGGGGTAGACGCGATGTTTGGCCCGTTTGAGGGGACGCGGACTTTGGAGAGACGCATCTCTTGAAATGCAGACGCGATTTTCTGGGTGCATTTATGATGATGCTGACGGGGCATGTCCACCGAAGAGCCGCGTACTTTGGGGCGCGCACCTGTGCCATGTCATGATTACGCCGCCAGCTGGCCTGGGGAAACGGCGAGATTTCGCCTTTTGGCGCGCGGATCTCCCGGTTCATTAAATGAACTGCTCCACGTGTCAACTTCTGACTTGTGGCGGGGTCGCGACGCATGATCTTCCCTGTTCAAACAATGATTTGGGTCCACGGGTCAGGCAGCGATTCGCTGCAGCGTTTATTGGGCCAAACGCTGCGTATCTTCGCGAATCTCTGTGCCTATAAAAGGCAACAGTTAGAGAGACGCATCTTCTTCTCCGAACGCATTTGCTGAGAAAAGAGAGCTTCCCTCCTCTTGTTTGTTCATCTGTCCATCTTCGAACTCGGATTTCTGAACATCGATGGCTCCCAAGACGAAACCGACTGCATCATCCTCAAGGGCGACCGTCGCCGAGGCTGAGAGAGATGCTTCCTCTGCGCAGGAGGGTGTTTTCCGAGGTAAAAATGCACCTTCGGCGTGGGTTCCGCCATTAAAACATGTTCATAGAACCCTAAGAACCTTTAACACAAGATCGTGTTTGATTCTCGGACGCTGTCCTTGAGATGATAACCGGGGCGCGGGCCTGATGATCCGACGCTGGTGAACTCTGCACTCTGGATCCTTCACTTAGAATATTTCTAATTGTGAAGGTCTCTGGACGCGATTTGCAGAACGCGGATTTGATCCATGCGTTCTGTGCCGCGTTTTGTGCCATCAGGCGCCGATTTGATGAATCTGGCATCTGAGTCCAAGCACTTTGAAATTTCACAAGTCTTGGTTTGCAGAACGCGGATTTGATCCTTGCGTTCTGTGTCTTCAACCGCCGATTTTGTAGAATCTGGCGTTTGAGTCCAAGTACTTAGAATTTTCATAAGTCTTGGTTTGCAGAACGCGGCTTTGCAGGTCTGGACGCGGATTCGAAAAATTCCTGCGTCCAGTATCTCTTCTGCGTTTTGGTGCAAGTTCGCAGGTCTGGACGCGGATGATAACTCCTGCGTCCAGTGTCTCGGCTGCGTTTTGAATTATGAACACTTGGCGTCTTCCCTTATTTTTGGCAAAGTATCTGACCAAGTGTCTTTTTCTTTTGCAGTGCCGCATGTTTCAGGTTCACTTGCCAAGATGCACCACTTTGGACGCGTGGGTGGTGCCGACCGGGGCTTGACCTTTGTGCAAAGAATGAGTGTCCCCGTGATTGCTGACCAGTTACTGGATCGCAGGCTCTCTAATGTTAACAGGAGAACCTTTCGGGCACTTATGACCGATGCCGCACTCAAAACGGATGATGGCGTCAGGTTGGAGAAGCCTGCCTTCTTCTTTGGGGATCATATCTATGATGATGGCCGTCGTGTGTCTGAGGGGACCTATAAATGGCTCCGTGAGATAAAGGGCGGAAGATTCTTTCTTCCAGACATGGAGAGGATGTTCCCGATGTCCTACTTCCAACACATGTCTGTCTCCCGGAAGATGGAATGGGACATTTCCCAGTATATCCCTGAGATCGCCCTTGGTGACTTTGGCCTCCAAAAGGTAGACCGCCATGATAGTAATGACGGGTCAGTTGTCGGACTGTTCCCTGCGTCGTCCAAGCCTGAAATCCCAATTGGAGAGATCCCGGAGCTTGCTACCACCTTCCTCAATTCCTTCATAGAAGCAGGGGGTGACTATCCTGTCGACTTCCGTGCGTATGGGTGGGTCCATTCTCCAGGGAACTACTGGTGGGGCAGGATGGTGGGTTTTGTCCTTACCAATCTTGAGGGGCCGCTGAAGCGTGTGGGGCTGTACCCAGCAGTCAGGGCCGTGCAGTGGGGCGTCCCGATGAGTTCTCATAACTTCTTTGGGATTCTGGAGCGCTACAATCCTCGGACGGGGACATTCTTTACTCCGGTCGGAGAGATGGCCTTGCCCTGCACGAGTTGTATGAGGTCTCCGGGTTGTCGTCAGGGGATATTCCTTACGAGGAATTTGTCCCAACCACCAGGGAACTGCGCCTTTTGGAAAAAGAATCTCCTCAGGTGTACGAGACCTACTGGGAGGTGATGTGCCATTTCTACATCTGCGGCCAGACAACTGCCTGGAGGTCAGGAGGCGTCAAGCAACTATCCTGGGCTGATTATCTGTTTAATAATGTCAGCAATAAAGATCTCCCAGTAATCCGACTAGCTCCTAGTTCTGGTGGGGAAGTTGAAGACAGGATCGACGCAGCTTCTGACAAGTTCTACACCACGGAGTCGAACGAGGACGGCTTCGACCCTGACCTGGTCTTTGAGAGCTTTCACCATCAAGCCCGGACCCCTATTTCTGATCAGGCGCTGTTGGCGGGCTTCCTGATGTTGTGGCTGAAGAGGTGTGTGGTGCCCACGCTACCACATGAAGTTATTGTGGCAGATGTGGTGTACCCGGCGGTACTCTTGGCTCATGGCCACCCCATAGCCCTTCTTCCAGCCGTGGTGGCTGGTATTCAAAGCGGGCTGCGGGTGCTGACCAAGAGCTTCTGCGAACCCCCAAAGACTGCTAATTCCCGTGGGGAGCCGTATATCGACTCAGAGGGGAACCCGACGGTGAGGCACCCCAACCCGCGGATTGAGCTGCCTTACACGTACCTCATGGCTTGGTACGTGATGCATTGCCCATCTCTAATGACGGCGGTGCGTGGGAGCATGGATCATATCCCATTTATGCAGCGGCTGGAACGTTCGGAGTGGCATGACACCTACCTGTATTACATTAGGAAGCGTCTTTCCTGTGCCACGAACTATCAGCTTAACCGTTGTTTTCCAGAGGTTCAAGGTGCAGCCCCCGGGGAGCTGTTCACGGATGTCGCTGGGCGGGATGACTTCTCGCAATTGCCTGCTGGAGCCTTCTGGTGGTTGATCAATATACGACCAGGATATGTGCTGTTTCGCCAAGGGACTTCCTGCACTATCGAACCGTATATGCCAAGTCGTTTTGCCCGACAATTTGGCTATGATCAGCTTTACGTCGGGAATCCCAATGCTCAACTTGCCTTTGACGGGAACCTGTTCGAAGGCGCTCGGGCTTGGTATTACAGTGTGGCTGGAGGGACGGGAGCAACGTTCCATCTACCCGACGAGGCGCCTAAGTGCCGTATGAGCTTCAGCTTCTGTACTTGGTACTCCCAAGCCGGCCAGACGCCAGATCTTATTCCGGAGTCTTCATGTCTTGAGAGTATCAATGCCAGTCTCGAGGAAAGGTCCGAATCCGGTAAACGTTCTAAACTCCTCGACCAGTACCTGAAAGCTCAGAGGGAGGTCGAGAAACGATCGAGGAGGGAGCCCCCAGTAGTGAGGGCGGAACCGCGACCGGCAAGGGCAAAGCCGCAAGCGACGAGGGCGGAGCCACCAGCAATGAGAGTGGAGCCGCGACCGGCAAGGAGGTCGAAGCAATTGGCGAGGAAGCGTCGTCGACGCTCTGCTTCTGTAGTTGAGCCTGCCCCAAAGAAGGCTCGGAGGGACTTAACGGCTGAAGTCTCTCAATCCAGAGCTATCTCTGCTGGAGTTGAGGCTCCTCCTGAAGGTGTCCCTGTTAGAGTTGAGGAACCGCTGGAAGATGAAGATTTTCCAAGCTTGGTCCGTGCTCCTAGGTCGCGCAGCAAGACCGTGGAGGAAGGGGAGCTCGTTGAGCGACCCCTTGTTGCTGGTGATACCGAGTCACCAGAGGTTGACATAATGGGCGAAGAGGATGTCGAGATTCCAGGAATCTCAACTCAGCCCGAGTCTCCTTCTGCTCATGAAGGGAGAGACGAGGTACAGCAGCCGGGGTCTCCTAGTGTCTTTATTTCCAGTCCTCGGGCAGTCGACCCTAGTCCTACCACTGGGGTGATTGGGGGTAAGGCTCCTGTTGCGGAGCTTCCTCGCATGGCGCTATCGTCTTCTTCGTCATCGGAGAAAGTGACTTTGAAGATGAAGTCGACTATGGCGATGAACCCGCTCTTCCTGATCAGGGCGGATTCTTTGACGTCTCGGAGGAGGAACAACATGAGGGTGAGCCATCGATGGCGCCATCGCCACTGGCGACAATTGCTCCCACTGAAGGTATTCTTTTCTCCTTCTGTTTAATTCTCTCTTTGCATGTTGAAGAGGATGTTCTAACATTCTTCTTTTATACTGCAGGGTCAGCTGGAGGTACCGGGGCTCAGCCCGAGGGAATTGAGGCTTCGGTTGCCGAGACAACCTCAGTGGGGGCAGCTGTTGAAGTTGGGGAGCCTTCCCCTTTGCCAGGAGGGGAAACAACCATTGAGGCTGAGGAGGCTCTCACTCCGCCGGTGGAGGAGGCTACTGCTGAAGCTGGGGAGACTCCCATTCTACAGGACTCGACGCCTCTGGACCTCGAACCTAGTAAGGCAGCTCTGACTGAGGGGGCTCAGGTGGGGAGTCCGACGATCGGCACCCTTCCAGAAGGCCACACAGCTCAATTCTCGGTGGAAGTTTCTGAAGAGGTTGTGCTTACAACTCCTTCATTGGTCGTGGAAGCTCCTGCAGAGGCAGCGCTCCAGGAAGCGCCAGTGGGTAGTCTTGCTCTTGCTACATCGACGGCCGGCACGGCTCTTGTGCGAGAAGACACGCCCTATATCCCTTATCCCGTGACAGAAAAAGGGTCGGGAAGCTTCTTAGGTGGTGAAGACATGGGGGAGCTGGCACGTCAGATGGTGCAACAATTCTTCACCTCGATGGGATCATGTATTGATCTCATCTTCCGTGGACACAGCACCTTCCAGTTCGCCCAGAGGCTTCTTGAAAATATGGCCGTGAGCGTCGAATTGGCGGGAGGCCCTTCACTTGCCAGGGCATGCCTGCGGGTGGTAGAGCAACTTGGAGATAACCTGCGGGAGCTGGAATCTTTGGAAGATGCTGGCTCTTTTGATGAAGCCCAGGCCACCTTGACTAGGCTCCTAGCTGATCAGGAACGGGAGCGACAGGAGGCGGAGGCACAAATCGCTGCCGAGATCCGCGACCTTGAATATTCCAAGGCTGAATTTCAGAAATTAGCCGGAGATTCGAGGGAATCTGAGCTTAGTGTGCAGAGCACGGAGCAAGTCATCCTCAGAACTCGGGATATTATCGCCAAGGCGGAAGCTGTTCTTGCGCTAAATGAGGAGAAACTTGTTTCCCTCAAAAAGGAGCTTGAGGAGCAACGGGCTGCTACGGCGCGTGCTGAAGAGAGTCTATCTCTACAATCTTCCAGGGTGGAATCTCTGCGGATGCAGCTGGCTGCCAGAAATTTCTTATCTGAGGCGGAGCTGCGGGACCGGGCTATCATGGAGGCTGAGAGGACGCGCCAGCATGAGATTCACCGCCTTAGGGAACAAATCCGTTCCTTGGCGAACCAGGACATTTAGCCTTCTTTTCTTTTTTCTTTTTGTAAAGAAAAGGGACACTCTATTTATTAAGAGTGTTTGTATCCACTTCTATCATTTTTTGATATAATAGAAGTTTTCTTTAAAGCTTTTGTCCCAATTTCTTTGTCCTGTTGTGGATGAGTCCAACTGTTGATCACTAGTCGTGATTACTGAACTTAGGTAGGACTAAGTTCTTTTAATGAGACGCGGTCTTGGCGAGACGCGGCATTAATCCCATAGAATGAGACGTGGCATCAATCTATGGGGACTTAGATTTCACCAAGTCTTTTTGACGAGACGCAGCGTCGATCACAGGGTGAGACGCGGTCGTCAGTCTACCGGAACTTAGATTTTACTAAGTCCTTTTACTGAGACGCAGCGTCAATCATAAAGTGAGACGCGGTCATCATTTCATAAGAACTTAGATTCTACTAAGTCCTTTTGATGAGACGCGGCGTCAATCACAAATCGGAACGCGGTCTTCTTGATGAGATGCGGCGTCAATCAAAAGATGAGACGCGGCATTGATCCGTAAAGTAAGACGCGGCTGTCAGTCCCTGGGGTGAGACGCAGCGTCAATCACAAGGTGAGACGCAGCTCTGAATAACGCAAATCTGTCTTGCGCGGATCGGGCAGACGCAAGAGATGCAGCCTTGTCTGCTGAAGGGACGCGGCTTTCCCATCTGCGTCTAATGTGATCTGACTCAAAAGATTTTAGGAGATCTTTGCTCGTCAGGTCTTCACTGTCGATTGGGATTCCGAGTCATCCGTTGATTCCCAAGGCAGTTATCCACGCGTCAACTTCTCATTGGACTCAGGAGTTACTGCCCTTAAATGCAAAACCGACGCGGGGGGTTGAAAACCGGTGCTTGCGACGGTTTCCAAAGCGGCGTTCCACGCGTCAATCCTTCACTGGGCTTTGACAATCGTGCGTGACGGTTCCAATTAACGCCCCATTAATGGCAGTTATTAGGGCCTGCCTATAAATAGGGTGCGCTCCCCTTCTATAATCCAAGCTTGGATTATTTCTCTTTGGATTGCTCTGAGAAGTCCCACCTTCTTCAGAAAAGAGTTTCTTGATAGGGATTCCGTCTCCATGGATGAAGGTAATTCCGAGGATGAAGATGACCCAGAGCTCTCACGCTTCGTTTGGTCTCTTCAAGAAGAACCCCCTCTCGGATCATCTTGGACGCCTGCGTTTGGGTGCAGAGAGGCCAACTCTGGCCAGAGGTCTCTGCTGGTATGTCCCCCGATGATGTGTATAGCATGAACTTTGGCATAACCATCTGAATGAAGTCCCGGTGCATTCCTTCTCTGGAATTTGTGCCAGTGACTTGACTTCTCTGAACGCGGGCGCTTGACGCTGGCTTTGCCCATCGCGTTTCATTGCCTTGGCGTGTTTCAGACCTGAATCTTGCAACTCTTGTTCACTCAACAGAGAGATGGCAATTTTCGGCGTTCTGAAATTCTTTGCGTCTGGTGCATTAGGCGCGGGTACAAACTGAGGCCGCGTTTGAATCCTATGCGTGGCGCAGTTTGACTCGCGTCTGTTTGACTGTGCGGGTCATTCTCGCGTCTGAAGTCTTGAATGGCTGCCGCGTTCTGTTACTCAGTTTTCTTTATAAAAATGTACTGAGTTCCAGATTTTCTGACTCTCTTGCTTATTCTTTGCAGGTAGGCTTGCTCGTCCTTTTTCAGGTTTGCTGGGCCCCAGAAAGAATATACCGGCTGGCGAACTTGCTCCACGTTCGTTTGTGAGAGATTAAATTATGGTCCTCGTCGTTTGTGAGAGATTAAATTATATCTCTGACGAGGACCCAACCCTCGCTAAGGTCTCTTCAGATCTTCAGCACTGATCATGTCTGATGGTAAGAGATGGTCAGGGTATGCATGACGGCGATGAGGTTCCGGCGGTTGCGGTGGCGGAGGGATCCTCTTCCTCTCCCTACTCCAGAAGTGACATCGAGGACAGTCGATGTCCTTTGGATGCTGGGGAAAGGGATGGTGATGAAATGGAGGGTTGCAGGGCTTCCGGCTGCCACCCGCCCTCAAGAACACCACTGCTCCTGGCTTTAGTCAGCTAGGGCGCTTTCGACTTTTGCGTCATTGCCATGGCGCAATCGGCTCCAATTGTACACCTGGGATCAGATGCGGTTTCAAGGAGTGAGTACGGCCTCTGAGAGAGAGAGGGACTTCTTTGTACTCCTTAATTGTAACACTCAATCTTATTGTATAAGAGAGCGTTTTGTATCACTTTCATATGTTTGGATATATAAATAAAAGTGACACTTTCCTTTTTACTTCTTTTGTCTCGAACTTTTTGCCTTTAGTTGGACATGTAGAAGCAAGGAATCTTTTGACCTCATCAAAATTATGACAGTAATCTTAACAAGTCAAAAAGTTATGAGGAAAGATCCTGTTTCAGGAACCTTCATGATACTGTCAGAGGTGCAATGTTAACTTGACAGAAAATGGAATGATTTTTGGTGGACCTGCCACTTTATAAAAGAAAGTGACAAGTGGAGTGTGTACCCCCAGAGAAGGTGAACTTTTATCAAGGATTTGGGATTAACTTGATTTAAGATCAGCTGGGGATTTTGATGAAAGCATTGTTTATCGGTGTAATGTTAACCAACAATGCCTCCAAAATGAATTTGATACTCGGTTGGGGAGAATATCAAATGAAACTAGACTCGTGGGGAATCTAGTAAGATTTTTACCGTTAGAGGTGTGATATTAACTTAATGGTTTAGAAGTAGTCTTGTCAGAAGTGTAATGTTAACTTGACAAGGACGTGAGTTAGAGGTGTGATATTAACCTAACTCATCAGCATCTCAGTTTTATTTGGGAAAACTGAGGGTGTCACTGTCATAGGTGTGATGTTTAACTTAACAGTGATAGTAATGCTAGAGGTGTAATGTTGAACTTGGCATTAGTCGTCTCGGCTTAAAGAAGTCGAGGAAAGGTCATAGCCATAGGTGTATTGTTGAACTTAGCAATGACTCGGATGCTAGAAGTGTAGTGTTAACTTGGCATCGTCCGTCTCGGCTTGGACAAGGAAGTCGAGGAAAGGTCATAGCCATAGGTGTATTGTTGAACTTAGCAATGACTCGGATGCTAGAAGTGTAGTGTTAACTTAGCATCGTCCATTTCAGCTTCGATATGGAAGTCTGAAGAAAGGTGACTGTCAGAGGTGTGATATTAACTTGACAGACACTCGATGTACCGCTTAGAGGTGTAATGTTAACTTAAACAGTAGTTTGTCAGAGGTGTGATATTAACTTGACAAGAATTTGCTTGCGATAGGAGCAATTTGAGGACCTGTCATTCTATTGATGAGAATTGACAAGTAGAATTTGAAGTGCCAGAGGTATAGTGTTAACTTGGCAAATTTGAGAGTTTGTTACTCTATGCAGAGTTAACAAGCAAGGTTTGTACTCGACGAGGAGTATTCATTACCAGAGGTATAGTGTTAACATAGTAATGATTGCATTTTGTGGTCCTACCATTCTATGGATGAGAATTGGTAAGGGATTTTTGGAGGGAAGAGTGGAATCAAGTCCACTTAGGATTTTTAGCAAACCCTCAGCTATCAACGGATTTGAGGTGCCTTTACCAACTACCGTTTGAGTTGGGCTAGCCATGCTATTCCCCTCAGCATGATAAGTTGTCGAGGACTTATGTTGGGCTTAAAAGCCAACATTTTCCTCTATCCTTAGCCGTCGGAGGCGTTGGATGTTTTTGATCAGAGGTGTATTTTTTAACTTGATCGGCAGGATTTTTAGCAAACCCTCAGCTATCAACGGATTTGAGGTGCCTTTACCAACTACCGTTTGGGTTGGGCTAGCCATGCTATTCCCCTCAGCATGATAAGTTGTCGAAGACTTATGTTGGACTTAAAAGCCAACATTTTCCTCTATCCTTAGCCGTCGGAGGCGTTGGATGTTTTTGATCAGAGGTGTATTTTTAACTTGATCGGTGGAAGAATACCATCTAGGGATAGTATTTCTTCAGGAATTTGCCATTGATTGGCATCATGAGTGTATCGCCATTTGAGGTTATGAGGCGATACGATCCATTTGAGTAGACTGACTCTACTACAAACGGTCCTTCCCATTTGGGTTGGAATTTTCCTTTCGTCTTGTGCGTCATGACCATGGGTCTTCGGACGGCTAAGACGAGGTCGCCCTTCTTGAAAGTTCGCGATTTGACTTTCTTGTTGAAGGCTCTGGTGATACGAGCTTGATAAAGCTCGATTTGTTGTTGGGCCTGCAGACGCTTGTCGTCCAAGGCTTCCAATTATTGGAGTCGCTGTCGATGCTTCTCCTCTGTTGTCATCTCCGCTGTCAAGGCGACGCGAAGAGATGGAATTTGGATTTCCAGTGGAAGGACGGCTTCGCATCCGTACACCAAGGAAAATGGCGTGGCTTTAGTTGGGGTTCGCACAGTCGTGCGATAGGCCCATAAGCATTCGCCCAACTTATCGTCCCAGTCTCGTTGACTTTTCGAGACGAATTTCTTGAGAAGCTTGCCAATAGTCTTATTGAAAGCTTCTGCGAGGCCGTTAGCGGGCGGATAGTATGCCGTTGATGACACACTCTGGATTCTGAACTTGGCGCAGAATCTCTGAAAAGCCTGGCTGATGAACTGGGGTACATTGTCATGGACAATCCGCCGAGGCACACCGAACCGGTAAATAACGTGATGTTTCATGAACTTGATCACGTTAGATGATTTTACCTCCTTCAAAGGGATAGCTTCGGCCCACTTTGAGAAGTAATCGGTTATCGCTAGGATGAACCGATGTCCCTTTGATGATGGTGGGCTGATAGGACCAACCACGTCCATCCCTCACATTTCGAACGGCCAGGTAGAGGTCGTAGAGTGGAGGTATCCTGGTGCTTGATGGATGAAATCGCCATGTATTTGACAGGCGTGACATCTTTTGGCATAGGCAACAGCATCGGCAACCATCTTGGGCCAGTAGTAACCCAATCTTTGGAGTCGGTTTGCCAGCTTCGGGCCAGGTTGATGAGCTCCACACGTACCATCGTGGGCTTCTTTCAACACTTCGTGGGCTTCTTTTGATGAGAGGCACCGGAGCAGGATCCCGTCATGCGATCTACGATACAATGTTCGCGAAATCGCATTGTAGTAGAATTTGGAGGCTTTCCTTCGGATGGCAGCCGCCTCCCTGGTGTCTTCGGGCAAGATGCCGTATAAGACAAAATCAATGTAGGGGAATCGCCAGTCTTTAAGCTCTGGATCGGTCGACACTTCAAGTGTTTCCTTACCGCGACGATCTCCCGTTGACCTTTGGTAGTCTCCGAGGGGACTTTTTGGGCAGTATAGGTCGTGGCTATAGACGAATACCTTCTCCATTGCTCCAGCTGGAAGAGCTAAGGAGGCAGCAAGGGATGCAAGTGCATCTGCATGCGCATTTTGCTTGCGCGGTACATGGTCGATGTAGAAGTTTGAAAACCTCTCGGCCATGTGGATTGTCGCGTTGTAGTAGGGTACTAGATCTTCATGCCTGACCTCATACTCTCCGCGAACTTGGCTGACGATGAGTTTGGAGTCACCGTACGCCTCGAGATTTTTAACGCCAATCTCATCGGCGAATTGCATCCCAATCAAAAGAGCGTTGTATTCCGCCACATTGTTGGAGCAAGGCTCGGTTAGCGAGACAGCTCGGGGAATCACATAATCTTGTGGGGAGACGAGTACTACTCCTACCCCCGCAACTGTGTGTCCCTTAGGGCTTGTTCTTGATGCACCATCGAAGAAAAGTTGCCATACTTGTCCTTCGAACAATGTCTGGGTTAGGCAGGCTTCGGCGACCTCGTCTGGGAGATCCTCGTAGAGTTTAGCTGCCCTCGGTTCTGGGTGTTCGGCTAAGAAGTCCGCCACCGCTTGTCCTTTAATGGCTTTTTGGGGTAGGAAGTGCATCTCATATGAGAGAGCAATATAGTCCATTTCGCCAGTCGGCCGTTCAATGATGAAGGCTTTGTCATGAGTAACCTCAGGGGGTAGACTTTGGATATGACATTTATGGTTTGGCCCACCAGATAGTGTCGCATTTTCTGAATAGCGAACACCAGTGCCAAACATTCCTTCTCGATCGGTTGTACCGATGTTCGGCTCCGATCATCGTTCTACTTAGGTAGTAGATTGCTTGTTCTCGCCCTACTGTTTCAGGTATGCCTGCCCCGAACGGGTTCCTGCCGTTGGTGGGTTGGGTTCCGCGGCCAGGACTATTGTCTCCTCTTCCGAGTCAGTCAGTGAGGGAACATCAGTATCCGCTTCTCGGGAGGAAGCGCATATCACATGGCAAGATGAAGCCTTCCCTTTGCCTTTGGACTTCCTGTTGGTCACAGTCGTCCATTGTTGCTCGTCGACGAGGTCAGGGTGGACCCACATGATTTCCCCTCGAGGTGTAGAGACGGGTACCAAGCCTTTCTCTCGCTGCTGATGAGGGTCTGTGTTGACCACCCTCAGTTCTCCTTTCGGGACAGAGATCACCCCACGGGTGTCGGGGGTCGTGTCCCAAACTGGAGAATCGACGTCATGTTGGCCGTCATCTTCTTCTGCTCCGGTCGGAGTTTTAATACCTCCGCGTCAATCAAAGCTTGAAGGATGTCCTTAAAGACGTAGCAGCTTTTGGTAGGATGTCCGAGCATCCTGTGGTATAAGCAGTAGGTGGGATTGTCGGTCTTGCCGACTTCCTCCGGGCGCCTAATTTCAGGGAGTTTCAGTCGATTGCTCTTGTTGAGTAACTTGAAGAGCGAGTCGACGTGTTCCTCCTTGAAGGAATACTGTTTGTTGGCGCGAGGTTGGCTAGAAGAGCCACTCGCTCTGCCTGGTAGAGGCTTGGAGGGAGATTTGGTCTCTGTCGCCAAGTTATCCTTCCGTTTGGTTTGGAGGGATGTGTCTGGTGCACGCCTTGTCGACCTCTCTGGCCTGGGCTTGCCTTCTTCCGCTCTGACGCGGGCGACAATCTCCTCAGCCTGTTCACCTTGCTGGACTAATTGTTTCCAGGTGCGGCTTTCAGCAACTCCTATTTGAGCAAGGAGTGAGGTTTGGAGATTATGGCGACATGTTTCCACCAGGGTGGCCTGGGTCATGCCGCTTGGACATCGGAGTGCCATGTTTCGAAATCTTTCTACGAAAGACTTGACGGACTCTCCCTTTCGCTGTTTTGTAGCTAAAAGGGTAGGCATTGTGACCTCCGAATCATCTTCGAAGAAGCGTGTTAGAAATAGCTTCTCCAAGTCGCCCCAGTTCTTGATGGAACCTTCCGGGAGCTTCATAAACCATTCAAAGGCCAACCCTTTTAGGGTGCCAATGAATAGGCGTGCCAGGATGGCATCGTTATCTACCACATTCCCAGTTTGGAATTTGAAGTAGTAGATATGTTGGTTGGGCGACCCCTTCCCATCGAATGCTTGGAGAGTTGGAGCCTTGAACCTAGGAGGGTACGGGACTAAGTCCCACTCGGCCGGATAGGGCCGGACCACTCCAGCTTCTTGGAGATCTTTATGACTGGCAAGGGCGTTGAGTCGTTGCTCCAGTAGACTCATTCTTTCAACATGAGCTTTCTCCGGGTCTGGGTCACTTCCCGCCTGTGCCGAAGGCTTGGACACATCCGAAGTAGATCGTCGTGTCTCATCCGAAGGTTCGGAAGGTGGACTTTTTCTCCTTCCCCCTTTACCTTTTGACCTTCTAGGAGGAGATCTCGCTCTTTCTTCGAGCAATTTCTCAAGCATATGCTTGAGGGTGTCAATGGATCGCTGCTGAGAGGAGAGTATCTCCATTTGGTGCTTCTGCATCTGTTCTAGATGCTTAGTCGTCTCCTCAGAGGCGCCTACCATGTGGGCAGAAGTCTCCTTCTCGACAGAAGAATTCGAATCCTGCGACTCTATCACAACAGAGTGAGAGTCGTCCATTCTAATGCCGCAGGCTAGGGCATTATAGTCAACTGGGGGAATGGTCCCAGTCGGGTGCGAGTGTGCTGATACACTCCTTCCGGTTCTGAATCAGACTTATCCGAGCTGATTTTCGGTTGTTTTCCCTTGCTTCTGCTTGTCATGTATGCAGTAAGCTCCGGGTACTCGACGTCAGAGAAGGTTCTCCTTCTGTGGGAGCGTCTTCTTTTGGCTGACGGGGGAATCAGGGTCAGCTGTCTAATTAAAGACGGCTGGTGCACGCCTGACTCGCAATGGCATCCAGAGAGCATCTGGATGAGCTGTTGACAGCAGCATGGAGAAGTGGCCTGATTGGCACTCCTTTTCCTTGTCAAATAATCCCTCAAATCCGTGGGAGAGGGATTAAATAGACTAGCCTCGCGACGTGGAAGACGGGAGGAAGTCATGCGCTGTGCTGTCTGGACACAGGTTTCAGAAACGCGGCTGTCGCGTCGCGGCTGCGTCACGCGCGTCTGGCGTCTCTGTTGATATGAGACGCGACTTTCGCGTTGCTGTCTGCTGCGTTGGAGCAGAGAGACTTGGGAGAGAGTGGGCTGCTGGGCCCCACGCCTATGGGCGCGTGCTTCCTGCGTTTGACGAGACGCAGAAGCTTCGCTTTGGCGTTTGGCAAGTTGGTCTTCAGAAGGCTCAACTTGGGGAGTCTCGCGTTTGGGTCGCCAAACGCGGATCTCTCGCACTGGACGAGGTGCGGGCAAGGCATCGGATCGTACGCTGCGTCCAACCCCAGTCAGAAAACCAACGGTTCCGACTGAGTGTTGACGCGTGCGTCTTCTCTGTCGACGCTCGGCATTCCGATTGCGCCGTGGAGGAAGAGAGAAGCCAACAACTTCCTGGTTTGTAGAACCAGGGGTGTTTGCCACGCGGGTCTCCTGAGAGACGCTGACGCGGGCGTTCTGTGCGACACGGTCGATCGCACCAGTAGATGTGCCGGGGACCACGCGGGCCTTCAGAGAGGCGTTGGCGCGTGTGTTCTGCGCAACGCGGTTGATCGCAGCAGAGGTGTCTGAGGTTACGCGGGCCTTCTGGGAGGCGTCGGCGCGTGAACCAAACTTGGCACAGTGGGCAGCAGGAGCACCCGACAGAGCCTCAGATTGGGCTTCAGGGGGCTGTCCACTTGAGACCCTGCGGCAGACGCGGGTCTTTGGGCTCTTGGAGCCAGAAGAGAGGAACTCTTCATACTTCGCCTGGTCGAACTCGACGACGAGTGATTCGACCATTTTTCCCTTACGGAGAACGTCATCTTGCACCACGGTGCGCTCGTCAGTAACGAAGGTAGTCCCCAGCGGAGTCGCCATCTCTTGTATGCGCCGGAAAAAGAAAGAGGGAATTGCTGTAAAGATTTCTTTGAATCAGATGAAAAGATTACAACAAGACTTTTCCTTCCAGTTACAAGGGAGGGAGGATGTTGAAGCTTGAATCCCCCTTTGTTTAATGCTGGGTTCTTCGTGTGGCGGTGGAGAGTGAATCTTGTTCTCCGTTGACCAGATGACCGTCCTGGACCGTCGGGGGTCTTCTCTTCGGTCGGTAGAAAGAGTAACTCAGCTCCGTCTACCAAAACTCTCAAAGAGGAGGTAGGCGAAGAGCGGCTAGTACTCAGTAAGCTCGCTAAAGAGTCTCCTCCCTCTGTCTGTTGTTGAAGTCGCGCTTCCCTCTTGATGATCCTCTTGCCTGGATTCGATCGATCTTGATGATGCCTTGACCTTCTTAATTCTCGACCTTTCCAAAGCTTCGATCCCCTCTTCATAGCAAACAAGGCTATTTATAGGGGTCTCAGGGGTGAAGGTGCCTCCTGAAAACGCTCCCGAATGAGGGGCCACTACCCGCTACATGCGCGGTGACTGGCCCCGCAATCAGGGCAGTTGCAACTGAGACGCGGGCGTTGAGCCAAACGCGCCTTGAAGTTTGAGACGCGGGCGTCGAGCCAAACGCGCCCTGAAGTTGAGACGCGGGCGTCGAGCCAACGCGCCTTAATGCTGAGACGCGGGCTTCGGGCCTTCACGTCTGGACGCTGAGGCGCGGGCGTCGGGCCGACGCGCCTTGATGCTGAGACGCGGGCTTCGGGCCGACGCGTCTGGACATTGAGACGCGGGTGTAGAGCCAACGCGTCTTAATGCTGAGACGCGGGCATCGATTCCTCGCGTCTAGAGCTTGAGACTCTGCTTCCTTAATGGCTTGTCTGTTAGTCATTTTTAGACAGCCTACACAAGATTCACAGATATTGATTTTACGGGGATATTATTGTTCTCCTGAATACTGTACCCCTGAATCCTAAACAAAGATATACTCCTGTTACTATTATATGATGTGTGAAACTAAGTACCACGTGGACCTAAGTGCTACACGGAGTAAAGTACCGTAGGGGCCACCTCTACAAATCCCCAGGGCCCACCTCTAGAATCCCATATCTCTACTGTTCCTGTTATTTCCCGTAAGACAGTATCGTGGAGCCAAACAAAAAATAATCCTGAATATATTTAATAACTGTACAACTTACACCGAGGCAAGGGGAACTGATGGCTTTCAATATGTGTACATGTTTATAGCGGTTTGCACAACTCATATTCCGGATCCACTTAAGGCCACAGGGGACCAGTTGGGTGTACTGGCACCCCTGTCCTGATTCCATTCATGTTTCGTTATCGTATCTGATTTAATTACATATCTGCTAACTCACGTTACACTTTCTATATACTTGTACTTATGTTTGCACACTATCTGGCTTCTTTTATGTACTCATTTGGGTTCCTTTTCTGACAACCCTGGACCTGTATGTCCAGATTTTTAGGACTTGGAATATTAAGGGTTTCTCTGTTGCTGATCAGAGGAGCGCAATGAGAGCATGATGTTAGTAGCATATCTTCTTATTCTATTCTTTTTGGTTGGTATTGAAGATTATTTTTCAGTTCGTGAGTACTTTCTCAGTTTTCTGTTTCATTTGACAATTCTCTATATTGTGTCGCCGAACTGATGTACAAATTCTTGTATTTTCATGTTATGTATTGTGGAATAATGTTCTACTTGTACTGAAATATTAGAATGTATATTATTACCATGCTTCTGTACTCTGACTACTGACTGTGTTGACGCTAACATGTATATGTACAGGTATTATACTCTGCGTATATATTTGCAGTAGCATTTCGTACCCGTTAGGACGGGGCGTTACAGGTTGGTATCAGAGCCTAGGTTCTGCCACCTTCAGCACAACCAGTCGATGAGTCATGAGTATACATTCCATTACAAGTACATAATTATTCAATCTATCCTGGTCTTCCTTAACATTCCTTTCCTTGAATCCTGAACCCTGTCCATCTTTCTATCTTTCATTTCCAGTTTCCATAAACTCTCTCAGCTATGGAAAGTTAAGGGACTAGAGATGGTTCTAGCACATCTTGAGAGAATCCTGGTACCTTCCAATATGACTTAGTGGAGAAAATACAGCTCTGTTGAGATTTCTATAAGGAATAACGGAAGTACCACAATGATATATAGAGTTATTATCGTAGACTAACTGTGATGCCATATTTATCACTTTATGATACATTACACTACTTTATGTTTGGTCGCTTTACTACTTACATGCTAACCCCTTACACGCATGAACAACCATGAAGGCTGTGAAATGAGTACCTTTAAGAGAATCAGTAAAGCAAGTACAGCAGAATTATATAGCAGAAAGTGAACCACTACCATGTTTGTCTTAGACACAAGAGGATATGAAGTGATTCTAAGTATGATTTACTTAGTACACCCCATGCCGTGATTTACTAAAGAAAGAAGAGAATCCCTATCAACCAAACTTGCAGTTTATTGGGACATGCAGTCTATCAAGGATAAGGAGAAAATTGTGATACTGTAGAAGTTAATACAAAAAGGATGAAATACACATGAAGGGGGGTGAATAGGTGTAAAGATAATCAAATGCAAATTCTAAACAATTATAATATATGCTGCAAACCGATCACTCAGAACAAGAATTGAAGCCGGATTCCCGTGAAGGGCTCTGAACTTCTCCTCGTGCTTTCTCTAGATAAGAGTTGAGGTGCTCAATTACTTTCTTGTTAAGATGAGTATGATCGACAAAAATGAATGAATAAAAACAAAGTAAATTCAATAGAGACAATAAGGCAATCGCAAATAAGAAAGATTTGTTTCGAGGTTCGAGCCACTGCTCTACGTCCCCGCCTTCACCACTGTGAAGGATTCACTATTCACTAACGAATCTTCCTCAAAGAGATCTTACAATAAGAAATTATAACCACTTGAAGCACACAACTCTCCAACTCAATCCTCTACACAAGAGATAGCACGAAGCCAATTGAGATTACAAGTTATTGGTGATTAAGAGATCACAAATACTCTCTTACAAATCTCTATAAAGTAAAAAGTAGATTTGAAGTTCAAGGATGTATATGAGAGTAGAAATCGAAAAAGAGAGAATATAAGATCAGAAAACTCAATTAAAAACTTTGGAATTGAAAGCACAAAAGAAAACTTTGAAAACTTTATCACTTTTAAAGCAAACACTTTTTCATACACACACACACACACCACACACACATATATACATATATATACACATACATACATACATATTTATAACGCATAAGAATTTTTGTTTTTGAACCCTAAGTGTGTAAGTGTATAAAGTATGCATATTTCATCAAGGTAATAATTAAGACTAAATTACTTTTCTAATTTTTCTTTCAACCCTAGAAATCAAACGAATAATCTTATTTTGAACAAGTATAAGAAATCCTAATTATATGATTCTCCTATTCATTAAAATTAACTTAATTTCTTACAAAAATTAGGCAAATATTGTTTCACTTTTCAAAAAGTTTTTTTAAAAACAAAGAAAATGTTATTTTATTATTATATATATATATATAAATTAAAGGAAAACCTATGTTATGTTAGAACCCTTCCCCACACATATCTCATGCATTGTCCTCAATGTATGAATGAATGCAAATATGCATGAAAAAGAAGAAAGGGAAGGAAAAATGTTACCTCAAGGTGGTAGTTCCGGTGGTGGTCAGATTGGGCCAAGCGTTGCTACCCAATCTAAATATTGTTGATTATCAAGAAACCCATCTTTTATGAACTCTTTCAATGTACATATTTACAATTCTCAATATGAATAGAATCATGCAAGATCCTATCGTGAAAATTATCTCCTTTATATGACCAATCTTGGAATATCATCTCGAAGTTATTATGGTCTATACCAAAGTCCAATAAAGTAATGTGATTTTGTGGAATGGATGATTTGGGCTCTGCAATGAAAGGAGCAGGAACTAACACTGACTCGGGTATATGACTTAAATCAAGTTTAGTTTCAAGAGTCGGTTTTGCTTAAAGAGTTGAGTCCAAATCAAAATTACATTCTTTTCCCATCAATAGAATTTGACTTTTCAAAATAGATGGTTCAAATTCAAGCTTTATGGGTACAGAAAATAGTGTTGGCTCAGAAAATGGGTCCAAATCGGCTAAGGACACTGGAGTCAATATAGATTCAAAAATTGGATTGACTCACAAAGTTGGGGAACGGGGCACATTCATATTCAAGTTCTATATACTTGAAATGAAAAAATGCCAATTTGTCCAGGTTTAGAATTGGCCAAGTTCAATATGTTGTAGTAGAATTGAATCTTGGTTATAGTCTTCAAGACACCATGATTCTTGGTTCTTACGAATATGGCAAGAAAATCGAGAATGGTTAAAAATTGAGTAGGGAGAGTTTCTTTATTCCTATCATTAATTGTGCTAATCAAATAATCCATTTGTGCTTCTAACCTATTGGTAAACTAGGTAAAATCAAGATTTGATTGGATGAAATTATTTTAATACTAAATCATGTTTTATATTCTCTTTTCCAAGTCAATAAGTTCTTCTTCTTGTTCTGGGCTTGAAACATGGAATAAGGATCTTGGGTTTGAAAATTTTGATGGGATTGTGAGTCTGTTAAGTTTGATTGTCGCTCGAACTCATGCAAGGCTTCTATAATCTTATCAAAATTGGATTTTCCTCTATCGGTTGATCTTGATGAGGAGTATATAAAGATGGATGTTCGTAAAGTGGTTGATCGTATGACTCGGGGGGAGTTGTATTCGCACTGACTTTGTGAAGAGTGGTGATGATTGTTTCAATCTTGTTCATAATATTAGGACTAGGGCATATATTGATTCGGATAGATCAATCCAGCATACTTGGTTGGTTAAAGTTATGAAATGCTAGGTTGGTAGTATCTGAGTTAAAAGATGTCGGGGTGAAGTATGGATCATAATATGCATTGGAATAATTATAATTATAATTAATATCACAAAAATATCAAAACAACAAAAATAAACAAACAAAAAGAAAGAAAGAAAAATCTAACCTAAATTAGGGTAGACCTTAGACCTAGACCACTCCTAACTAGTTAGACTGTCCACGGGGTATATTGCAGCAATTTGATACAAGTTAATCAGCCAGGTAAGGAAAAGGCTAGTGGGAGGTATCCGTGCCTAAGCAACGAGCCTAACTATGACAAATCACTATTCTTCAGGGTTTCTCCTCTCAATCCCCAACCTTTGACACTGATTTGACAAGAGTCAAACTCTAGCAACTTCACCCTTAGGTCAATCTCCTAAATGAGTTCGAGATGTTCCTAGGGTTAACGTCTACTCAGTTTTAGTTAGACTTGGTTAGTAAGTGAGGAGATGGTTTGTAGGCTAAGAGAGGGTAATGCTTTCCTTATTATCTTGTTTATAGGACAAGCCCTTAATCGTTTAGTGCAACATGTATACGTATATGAAAAGTAACATTTAAGCAATATAAACTGTAAACCCCGCTCCGAAATACGTACTTAATTGCGTATTCATATTTTTGATCGTATTTTTTGATTGACTTCTTGATTTGTTTTGTATTATGAGTTATTTGTATGAACGTTTTGTCATGGATTCGAATTCGTGAACTCGGAGTCAGCCCTAGTCTGAACCGGGGACTGATCCTAGAGTGTTGCTTGATTTGGTCATTCTGGTATTCAGATTTGACCGATTTCAGTTTCAAACATCGTTTTCCAATATTTTAGATTTTTTTATGATTTTCTGGAATTTTTCTGAATTAAATTGAAAATCTTCAAAACCGGGGTCGACCAATACTGCTGCTTGATTCTCAGATTTTAATTTACAAACGGAGTTGAAATTCTAAAAACGGCTTTCTTATAACTTCTTAAAATCACATTTTCTATCTAAACACTTTTTCTGAGAATTTTCTAAATTTATCAAAATTCCCCTAGATTTGGTGTCGGCCAGTATCACTGGTTGATTCCAGGAATTTTAGTTTATAATTGGAATCAAATTTCTGGATTCCACTTTTATATTATTTCTTAGAATTATATTTTCTCCTTACAGGCATTTTCTGAGATTTTTCAGATTTTATCAAAATCCGGCAGACCCGGTATAGACCGGTATTGACGGTTGACTTTAAGATTTTTATTTTGAAAATGGGATTAAATTTCTAAAAATTGATTTCATCAAAAATCTTTAAATAATATTTATTATTTTTGAGAATTTTTGAGAAGCTTCCGAGTTACTTCATTTTTCGAGCTTTTCTGGAGTTTCGGTGTTTTCTCAGATACCGGAATTTTATCCAGATATTTTACTTTTCTCCTTTTTTCATTTTTCCATTTTCTCTCCTCACTAGACGCGAGTTCCACCAACTGGATTTAACATTTAATGCAGAGATCCTCTCCATACTGCATTCAATGTTACGTCCCTCAAGTCAAATCTGACTTTTGTCCTTTCTGTTAAACGTTAAACGCAACATTTGCGTTTTTCCCAGAACGAGAGTTTCATCCTCGTGTCTGGGCAATTGCCAGACGCGAGTCTCAGTTGATTGAGGACGCGGCTCTTTTTTAAGAGACGCAACTCATTTTAGGGATGGCAAAGTTTTAATAATCCAAACACTCCATATATATATATATATATATTATATATATATATATATATTATATATATATATATATATATATATAATATATATATATATATATATAATATATATATATATATATTACCCACCCCCCTTTTCTCTCTCTTTCATATTTCCTTTCTTTCTTCTCCATTTTCAGCCAACAGCAGGCCACGAACAGCAGCAAAGGCAGTCGCCTTGCCTCCCTTCGCCGGCCACTCTCCCTCCATTTCCACCACCAACTCCTCCACCTTTTTCTCCTCCATCTCCTCCACCATTCCAACAACAACAACACCATCTCCATCTTCTTCTTCCTCTTTTCCACCAAGAAACCCATTAACCTCCATAACTTCACCACCATTCCCACCACCATCTACACCACCTTAGCCACCACCAACTGCGCCATCTTCCTCCCCTCGGAGATCCTTCTAATGAGCTATAGCTTCGCTCTCCGAAACTCCTTTTGTAAAACTCCAAAAAATCTAAAATGAACTACACTTGCACCCCACAATTTGCTTGGGCTTGGACTTGGGCTACCAGATTTTGGCCGTCTCCGGCCACCTCCGGCCGCCGTCAGCGACACCGGCCATGGCCAGCCATCAAACCCCTTCCCTTCTCTTCTTTCCTTTCTTCTTTCTTTCCTTTCCTTCTTTCTTTCTTCCTTTCCTTTTCCTTTCCTTTCCTTTTTCTTTTCCTTTTCTTCTCTGATTTTCCTCCCAAAACCTGCGTCCCACTCTCACTTTTCCCTGCGTCTCTCTCACTTCTCCCTGTCTCTCTTTCTCTCCATTGATTGCTAGATGCGGAGTTCACCCCGCGTCCAAGCAATTCCTTAACGCGAATCTTCGCGTTCTTGACATTTGTATAACGCGGCCTTCGCGTTCTTGTATCGACGCAACACGGAGCCCATGCCCGCGTCTGTGTCCTTCTCGTGTCAACACGACGCGGAACTCATGCCCGCGTCTGTGTTCTTCTCGTGATAACGCGACACGGAACTCACATCCGCGCCCGCGTTCTTCTCATGTTATAACTTGAACGCGGGTCTCGAACCTCGTGTTTGTGGCACCTACGCGACGCGACTCCCGCGTCTGCGAGCCCCGCGTCTCACTCTCAAACCGCGTCCCCCTGTACATACTTTCTCTCCCTGTACACTCTCTCTCCATGTACTTCTCTCTCTAGTTCTCTCTTTCTCTCTCCTCTCTCTCATTCTCTTTCTCTCTCTTGATTTTCTCCTCTCTCTATCACTTTCTCTTTAACGCGTTGACGCGTTGATTTTCTGGATTCCAGAGATCAGGGATTTCACCGTGTTTTCCAAGGATTTAGGCGAGTGTTCTCGCTTTCCTCTTGGCTTTCCTGCTTCGTCGGATCGACTTGATTGTCTTATGTATTTGTATCTGGAACTAACACCTTTTCTGCAGATACCCTAACCTCTGAGTATAACCTTTGAGGTTTAAAGTCCTCGGACTTTCTCTATGCTACGCCTGGTAGGCGGACCTAGCGTCAACACTTTACCGCTTACTCCGTTCGAGTATAGTTACCCTTGAAATCACCTAGAGGGGGTGAATAGGTGATAATGCAATCAATGCACAATTAAAATTTATGATGCAACAATCAACCCAAAACGAGACTAGAAGCCGAATACCCCGTGAAGGGCTCTGAACTCCTTCCTCGTGATTCCTCTTGATAAGAGTTAGAGGTGCGCAATGCAATCTTGTTGTATGAGTATTTGATTGACAATATGAATATGCAACAAGTGGATAAAGCAATGAATGAATATAGAGCAAGTAATTGAAGCAAGTAATTAAAGCAAATATTGAAGCAAGAATATAATGCAAGAGATAAGAGCAAGTAAACCAAAACACAAATACCGAGAATTTTTCCGAGGTTCGAGCACCCAGCTCTACGTCCCCGCCTTCACCCAGAAGAATTTCTAACCACTATAACTTCACAAAGAGTTACAATCACACCGGAGTACCAAACTTCACAATTTCGAATACAAGTATTTCTTTGATCAAAAGACCACAAACTCTCTTTTGCAAAAGCCTCTTTCCTTACAAGAACCATGTAGAACAATGGTTAGAATTGAAGCTCAAATATTGTAAGTAGAAAAAGAAAAAGAACTTGAGAGAGTTTAGAAACTAAAACTTCAGGAATGAGAGATTCTTCAGCACAAAAATCAAGGACCAAACTCTTTTAAAAGCCTTTGAAAACTTTGAATATTTTGCCAATGCTTGTTGTTGTGAAAACCTCTACCCTAATGACCACTTTATATAGGATTGAGGAAGAGTAAACATAGAAAAGTTTTACCTGAATATAAGAGGAAGAAATTGACCCTCTAATACAGCTAACCATGTTTTATTAAACTTAACACATTTTGAAAACATGTTAAAAATCAGCCTCCAGAAAATTAGCCATTACTGCCAATCTGGCAGATTGGTCAACTTTGAGCACATTTTTTAGGCTGCAAACGTTCGAATTCAAAATAAGGTATATAGGAATAATTTGTAGATCTTTAAGTCTTCTATTTAATGCAACTGAAATCAACTAAATATCATTTTTTATTAAAAGTTATCAATATAACACGAACAGGTGTCAAAACAGAAACTGTAAGCTATTTTCAGAACAAGAATAGAGTTCAACTAAATATTTGACATCTTTAAAATCTGAATCTGAAAATAATTATTGAATAATAAATTTAGATCTGAAAGTTATCTTTTAAATGCAATTTAAATCATGTTATTTGAATATAAGAATAAAAAGTTATGATAACAAGTATAAAAGGGTGTCAAGCAGATCAGCAGAACTAAAACTTGTTCAAATCCAAAACCCGATATATGTACTTAAAATCCAAAACCGATTAAATAAAAAACCAAATGTATTAAATTATGTGTGTGTATTTGAGCTTCAACCTATCCACTATTCTTTAACAAAACTATAAAACTAAAAACAAAACTAATGAAGTCTCTTGAGCCAAACTGAAGTCTTGAGCCATGTAATGCCATGCTAGATCCTTTTCTTCTATGAACATTCCTTCTTGCGCCATTTGCCTTATTTGCTCCATGAACCTTGAAAGTCTTGCAAAAGCTAAACAATGGCCTTCAAAATAGTACTAACCTGAAACTCATTTTGAACAAACTTATTAGTACCAATATAGCTCTTAAGTGTTTTGTTATCATCAAAACTCTAAACAA